>VZRO01000185.1:57376-187376 GCA_013397915.1 Daphoenositta chrysoptera | reverse complement strand
GGGTCTGTAATCATTGTTTGGCAGCACGGCTTGATTTACTTCAAGGAAATAAATATCCCTGTGCTCTAGGAGGTGATTTAATTTTCTTTTTCCTGGGTCTTGGATCCCCAAAGAAAGCAAATGCCTCTAAAAACACTGCATTGACCTTGCTCTCATTATTCCTTGAAGGCAGCAGTGTGTGGGGGCAGGGGATGGGGAAAAAATTTGCTTTCCAGAAGTAAAAGGTCTAATGACTGAAGTATTTGATATTTCTTGGTACTTCTCATCCTTAAATACAGGCAGAAGAAGAATGTGATACCTTAACTGGGCACTGCATTCCCACAGCTTCCTGGTGTCCATCCTCACAGCCAAACTAAGATCCATCAGTAGGTGACGTGGTTCAGAAAGCTGGCCAAAAAAAAAAAGGATGTATCAAAGATCCCTTTGCATGGCTCCCTAGAATTTTAAAACCATTTGCAAAGAAAACCATTACAGGAAGGGTTGAAAGCCATTTTGAAAAACTGTCTCAGTTTAACTAACTTGATTGACACCTCAGGTTAACAAAAACAGAATTCAGCCATAGTGGGACTTCATGTTACTCGCTCTTGCTGCTCTGAAAAGGACTAAAAGCAGAGATTTCAATATGAGCAGCAGTATCACATTTCCATGTGCTTGACTGTATTCCACAAAGTGATCAGAATTCCAGCTGGCCATTTTGCATTCATGGTCTTGAACAAACCTCATATGGGTCCTCGTGTATAACATTAGCAAGGCCTGAATAGCTGGTACATAAAACCTCTGCAACGGGCTCAATAACCTGGTCATGAGCCCACAGTTAATAAACACTTTTTCTGAAATGTCCAGTGACCTCTACATTGGCACTTCAGGCAGGATTTCTTCTGTTCCTCTCAGGTGGAGAAAAAGCTGTCCACAATTCCACCCACACCAGGCAACCAGCTGCCTTGACATTTTGCCATCATTGTCAGCATGGCCAGAGTTTAACCGTCATTTTTATAGTTGAAGAAAAAAACAGATGCCTCTCTTTTTTGTTGCTGCCCTCTTGCAGCCAGTGGTCAGTCATTCCCAGGCTGCTACAACGCACCTTCCAAGTCAGCAGGTAACAATAATCACTGTATTTGCAAGCCTGGATTCTCATTCTGGATCTGAATCAGTTCATAGGTAACTGGAAACATTCACATCTAATCACAGCCTGGGTGAAATGCAAACCAAGCTTGTCACAACCCTTGCAAACAAGCAAAGGAGTCTCATCCTGGCTGCATGGTACACAAGGTAGGAGACAGCAGCAACCTGCAGAGGAGCAGCTTCTGGGATGTGGTTTGAAGCCCATGCTGTGCTTAGCAGGCAGCTCTCACAGGGTGCCACTGTCCTCTTCATCCCTTGGCAAACTCTATCTGTTAGTCTTTTCAGACTGGGCACTCCATGAAGTCTAGGAGAATTAGCTGTCTGCTGCTATCAGAAGCCAAGAGGATTTGGATATCCAGCACTGCTTGGCTCATATGCAACCCTCAACTTCAAAGTTTCTCAGTATTTCATGGCATTGTTTGCTAGAAAAAAAATAATCCCTCCAACCAAAAAGAAAATCAATTTGTAAAAAGTAGAAACAAGACAGATGTCCTTTCCATGCCCTGCTATCTATGCAGAAACTAGCCAGGTTGCTAAGGGTTAAATCTGCTCCTGAGCTGGCCCAATCACGTTCCTTTTTGCCTTCTTATTAGGTTAAATAAATAGAAACTTCTTGCAATATCCATCTATAACGATAAGCAATTCCCACTATAATGGAGGGCTAATATATAAATTCAGCCCACATCAGTTTTGTGTCAACTAGCAAAAACAGAAACAATGGAAACTAGACAGTCATGGCTCTGCATAGGTCAACAACCAAGGTTATCTGTATTCAATTACTGGTATCTGCAAACTTGCATACTGTCAGCTGATCATAGACTAAATGAAAACTTATCATGCACAGAGGCAGCAAATACATTTATTTGAAGCAGGCATCATATTAGTTCACTGGTTCGACTGTGGTTAAGGGAAAAAAAGGGGTTATCAGTCTTTTGGGAAATTCTTTCAAATATAACCTGCAGCAAATATCTAAAATTGGGGATTATCTATGTTATAAATCTTTGTTCAAAAAGTAGAAAAGAAACAGAAATTGCTCTGTAGCCCTCTAAGACGATAAATTATATTATTTAACAATAGATAAACTTAGGGCACCTTTCCTGTGGTACAGCCCTATTGTGAATTAAGCTTTAATCTGCTTCACCTCAACATCTGTTCAGTGGAACCAAAGATCTGGCTGTATTGGACACAGACAGTAATTTGTTTGTTAACTGCTTCTCCGGAACAATATATCATTTCAGAAAACAAAGCCTACTAACACAACGCATATTTATCTGTTTCCTCTATCTGTGTTCCTTTTTCCATAAGTGCAAGTTCAGGCTTTTGAAATGTTTTCCGAGAGATAATTTGTGATGCTGTTAGATTCGTAACCCTGGAAAAATAGATTCTTTTTTTTCAAGGGTTTTTTCATCTTTGACCAACAGATGTTCTGTTCAAAATCTGAAAGTACTCACTATGTATGTACTAGCAAATTATAATTGTTAACGCCCCTGTGGAAGGAAAATGTCAATAAATATTTGTTATCAGTAGACTGTTTGGAAACAAAGGCATTTGCTTCACAGAAGTTCACGTGCTCAGTCTTCCCATTCGGCTTTTCCAACAGTCTGTTCAATGAGACGTTTCACATTTTGCTTGTTTTCAGAAGAGGAAGTGAAAACTAACTTCACAGAAACAAAAAATTAAACATAAAAGCCAGTGGGCATCCTGTATTCCATTGTAAAATGACACTCCAGCGCATTTTGGTGATACAAAGGTGACCACAGAAGCAAGTCTGTGATCCAGAGCCAGCATTTTACCACTGCACACCAAGGTGGCAATCGAAGAATAAAAAACATCTGGGACTGTGATGCAGATAAATATCCAAACATATGTCTTCTAATGAGAGCTCTCCACCCCCATGGATAGTCTCCCCTGGCCAGACAACTTCAGTAAAAATCGTATTTACCTGCAAGTCTCCACACCCACATCTCTCTAGTGAGACATAGTGTTTGAATTGTTCATATTTCCCACTAGTATTTAAAGGTGAGATTTATCCTCTATTGAAGGGGCTAAAATTCCTCTCTTTCTTTCTTTTAACTTGAAACAAGAAAATCACTACAATTTTCGACAACAGCAGGGCAAGCTCTCTGCAGAACTGTCCTGCAGAAATGTCTTAAATCCATAGCCTGGCGGTCCTTGTACACAACATGCCATCCTTGTATTGTGTTATATTGTGTTGTGCTGTAGTCTCTTCTACTCCATTCTATATCTGCATTATTTTATTGCCCTCGTTGTAGCATTGGGTGTGTCCAAGGCCCTCATAGTGCTGTACAAAAGAATAGGACTAATGTCTAACACATGCTGTCGTGATTTGCGGAATCAATCGCTATACCGCTAAAATTAATTCTGTTTTATAGCATGGACTGCATTGCATCTGTTTCAGAGAGCAAGTTCCATATGGACTGGAACTTCTGGCCCTCTCTGCAGCCCCTTGCCCTCTCATTGATGCACTGACCATAGGAGATGCAGGTTACATCCTTTTACCTGGCTACAGGGCTAACAGTAAAGCATCATTAAAATGGGAAAAATCAGCCATGCAAATGAGCCAGAGAAATGGCTGCCAACCAAGACAGAGGAACTTTTCCAAGTCTGAACTCTATCAGCCAGCAAGTTAGTAACTGTTTTGTGGATTCATTTGATGAGCTGATAAATGTGATAAGAGGGCACCTGAGGTGTTACACAAATCAGGGAGACTGAGAATCCATGTTTCTGAGAAGTCAGAGGCAGGAATTTGTGTCTAGAAGAAGAATTGTGACCTACTTAGAAGAATCTGACTTAAGCCCCAAATAACGTTCTTGCTCAAGCATGAATTACAAGCAGCTGAAGAAAGATGAGCTTTTGCACTTGTGCTCTAGCCAAGTTTGCCCACATCTAATGAGCAGAAGTACAACTCGGTGCCATTTTGTATTCCCGGGACGTGGTGCAGATGGAGAAGCTGCTCCGAGTGTGGGTCCAGAAGCCTCTCACCCACTCCTGCAGGCACTGCACACATCCTGCCTCCTGCCTCTCCTTGCGGAGCCTGGAGGAGGAAAGCGTCGGGTTCAAGAGCAGAGGGAGCAGCAGGAGCTGTGAGAAGCAGCCTTACAAACTGGGACCAGAGCTGGCAGCAGTGCTGGAGCGTTGGGCATGGATCAGGCTGGAGGAAAAGAATTAACAGTCCCGTGCTCAGAAGCCTGCAGAGTGACAGGGCAGCAGTCACCCGTGGAGGGAGGGGAAAGGCTAAGCTGCCACACATAGACTCAGGTACGATAGTCTCAGTACAGGAAAATTCCCGAGGGCAAAAAGATGGTGAAAATATGGGTCTTGGTTCACCCCCATGCTGGGCGATGCCTCGCTGCCTGTCAAGTCTGGGCAGATGCTTTGTGTGTTGTGTTATTTGGGCCAAAGTCCCACAGAAAAAAAAAAAAAAAAACAACTGAGTCCAAATTGAAAGATGCTATGAGTCAGTCTTCTGATGAAAGAGAGGAACGTGATGTTGGGGCTGGCAAACATGATAGTGCTGTGGGATTAAAAGAAAAAAAAAAGAAAAATCCCTCAGAGAAAGGGTATGCAAATGATGGGAAAAAGAGCAAAAGAGGAGATTTTCTCCAGGGATGCTGTATCCCTGCCTTCCCTTCCCCCAGAGGGTCGTGGGTGAGCTCTTCAAGTTGGGATCCAGAAGTAAGAAGAATGTAAAGATTAATAACTGAAGCATCCCATTGGCCTTCACCACAGAAGGGTTTTAGTTGGATTTTGAGGCTACCTGGGATCCTGACCTATGTCCCTGACCACCACATTGACCTCAGCATATCCCTGGAGGTGGGAGAGCCCTGGGTGTTGCCCAGGCAGGTCAGGCAGGCTGTGAGACATGGCCCAAAAGCCACCCAGGAAACACCTGGGCCCACACTGGCACCACAGGCACTGCCCAGCACCACAGTTTGAAGTGATCCTAACTTGAGTTAAAGCTCAAGTTTTAACCAACTTCTAATATCTGCAAGGCAAATCTAAATGCTGGCATTGGCACTGCCTGGAAATGGCAAGGGGAAAGCAGAAATTGCAGAGAGCAGGGGAAATTGCAGACTGTGAAGGATAGCTGAATGCTACATGGTTTTGATTAGGAAAAGAAGTGTTTTCTACAGCAAAGGCCTCACATTTAAAGACACCATTTTAACTTGGCCCCAGCAGCACTGGCAATGCAAGTAGGGTAGAAGGAACAGTAGAAGAGGCGGCTGTTGTCAGAAAACAGTTCCTGGAAAATATTAAAATTCTCTTGAGGCATGTAGAAAAATTCCAGAATACTGTAGTATTATTATTGTTATTATTATTACCCTTGATCTTTTGGAAGGTGGGGAGGGAGTATATGCAATTTTAAAGAAAGAAGACAAGACATCTGTAGCCTTTAAAAAGAAAAGCTGCTAGGCTTTCCTTACAACATTTTTAATTATTTTCCTTAAGTTTCTGAAATAAAAAGACAATGCATGGAGCCTCACCCAATAAAACCATGTGGGTAAATGCAATACCCATTGTCTAATCAATATCATATTGCTCATGGCTTTAGCTTGTTCAATAGCTGAGCTCACTGACTCCTGAGTTGAACCTAAGGATGCCAATATCTGCTTAATGTTGGACAAACTGCATTTGTCATTCCCTGTAACCGAGTTCTTTAATCTCATTAATAACCCACAGATACTGAAACACAGCTTTGAATAAGCTGGCTGGAATATGCCAGGTTTCCACGTGCACTTCCAGCTCAGGGGGTCATGTGTTGTGTGTTAAACAGGCTCACTGCCCCCACAGAGGCTGCAGCCCTCCCGTCCCATTGCTCCTCAGCTGAGACACCCATAAATGGCAGAAACTGAAAATAAGTAAAAGTAAAGAAAATAAAAATATTAAAAAAAAAAAAAAGCCATCAGATAAAGAGAATTGTGTCTGTATTTAGTGCATCACAGCCCCCGTGCCACATTATCTGTGGTGGCCTCAGCCCCAAGTGTGGGGGAGGCAGGAACAGCTCCTGCTCCCCACGCCTCATCCTCTCTGCTCGCCTGCATATGGCAGAGAACCCACGTGCTCCAGCCCCACAAGTGTGCATCAATAAATTATCTTCATTGGAAACACATTGCAAACAAAATGCAAATGGCAAGAAAGTGCTTGTTCTCAGAGGTCTGTCTTGAGAGTTCATCTACCCAGATTATAAACACTTGATAAGCATCCTGGTTTTCAGGCTAACTGTCTGTATGGTAGATCCCAGGACTAGGCTCCTGGGATTTCAAAATGTATCATGAAATAAAAACAGCTGCAAGGGAAACTCATATGACTAGGATAGGTGCCATATAGCAATTAACAGCCAGAAGTTTTGATCTGGAAAATCACATTTATTTTAATTGCTTCACTGTTGTGTTCATAAAGAATTTGGCTCATTTGATTATTTTCCTTATTAGATATACTACTTAACTTTGGAACAATGTAGTCATTAGTTCCATTGTTCGAGGTTTTTCATTGCAGTGAAATGAATGACAGAGACATGTTCTGCAAGGAAGATTGTTTATAAATATTTATCATAGCCTTAACAGATATTTGTGTAATCCATCCTAATTTTTCTAGCACATAATTCGCCAGTTATTTAATCTGTTGTGTGATGAGTGGCAGGTCCCTTAACCTTGAGTTCAATAAGGCATTTAAAGTGTGCCATCTCTTACCACAAGAACAGAGCAGGAGAGCAACACTCCTTTTTTTATCCATTCCTTTGAAAACTGCCATTCTCTCCGTTTGCCTTGAGCGGGCTGTTTGAAGAAGACGCACTTGTCTGAGTGCTCTCCCCTCTGCCATTCCTTTCCTAATTTTGCCTCGGCAGCGTGGCAGGGATCAGCCCTGCCTGGGGAGCCGTGGGCGTGGGAAGGACGGGAGTGGGAGCGGGGCTGGCGCGGGGACACGCGAGCGCACCTGAGACGGGGCTGGGACCATAAAATATGCATAGGCCCTTCTGCAGCAAACGAGCCCACTTAATTGAAAGGAATCAGGAGGTGAAAAATGAAACTTGGCAGTTCAGCTCAGCTCCACCATTTGGTGGTTGTTGTGGGACTCCAGCAAAGGGAGCTATCACTGCGGGCATAATTTACTTGATTTTAAGGATCCGTATGAATTCTGGCGACATACCAAGTAGCCATTAGCTACGAGGAGTGTTTCCCGATGCTCATTTGTTTTCCATGTGTGAATTTTCACTCTTCCAAACTTTCTTTAGAAAAAGAAGTACTTTTTCTTCATCAATTCCATGTGGAAAATAAAACAAAAATACAGATAATAAATTATTCAAGGAACACAACTGATTTTTTTTTAATGGAAAAATACTGGTTCTCCAGAATCAAACTGGCAGCTTGCTTTGATTTTGATATTTTATGTTAAGTGTTATAAAATGATATGCTTGTTCACATGCTCAGGCATAGTCTTTCTGTGCAAATTATCCTAAATAGGGTAACTCAATAGCAAAGTAGGCAGGTTTTTAATGCTATTACTATTAGGAAAATACCGTTAATATGATACATATGCAGGATGCTATTACATCAGTAGGCTGCATTTATTAAGTATGCAGGAACAGCCCTGTGGATCAGAGCAGAGATGCTGGGCCTGTAACACATGTAACTTGGCTTAGTCTTGAGGTCAAAATCTGTTAATGCAATTTTCTGTATAAGAACAAGAATTTAAAATCCATGTGGTTTCAATGACACATTCGAGATTTGGGGTGTATGGGGGTGTTGATTTTGTTGGATTTTTTATTTGTTCCACTCACATTAAACATGAACTTCTTTGAAATTTGTGTGTCAGGCACTGAAACTAATCTGTGAAATAAGACAAACTTTAAAAAAATGTCTTTCAATTTATTTGCCTAAAAAGTTTCATTTTGATCAAGTTATGTTTCAAATTTAAAAAATCATTAGTGATAATTTGCATTTACTTATTGAAGCATTACATGATAAACCAGAACCATGTGTCAAAATGTAGCTCTCATAAAATAAGTGCACCGAGATAAAGGGACTTCAGAGATTTAAAAAATCAATGTGACACTCAAATAAGACATCTAAAAGGGGTGCCTGCCTTTAAAAAGGGAGAGTTTCTATTTCAAATAATTAATATGTTTTGGTTTCTTCATTTTTGTGGTCTCGTAGCACAACTTATATCTTAGGCACTATGTTGAACATGCATATTTTGGACTGAGCTCTTGTTTGTGTCTATTTAGCAGCTACTCACAGCTGTCTCTGCTTTGCAAGTATTGGGATAACATTTCTTCCCAAATTCCAGTTGATACGAAGCGCGCTGATATTATTTTAAGTGGGTTTGCTGTGGGTGGTGCAGGCAGGGTGCAGGCAGCTGCCTGCCCATGGCACCCACTGTCCCTTCTGTCACCCAGGTGCCCCTGCACATGGTGCCACCACTGCACAGCACACTTTGGGGAGGCTTTTCTGCTGAATGGATAACCTGCAGCTCATCTCGTTAATATATAGATTTGTATTTCAAGATTTGCTGCTAATTTAACTGTGCAAAGCACACCTGCCTCGCTGGAAAGCTAGCAAGAAATATAAAAATTGTTATTCGCCTTTTTCTTGGTGTACTAAGGAGAAGGGGAGTGTGAGTGGTTGCTAACTGGTTCTGGGTCTGGAAAGATTTTATCTGTGTGAAAAGGAAGCACAGGACAGGGAAGGTTTCTTGATGTGGCTTACTCAAAAAGTTAAGGAAATATTGTATTAAAGGAAGACTTCTGCTTTCACGAGGTCAGTGTTAGACCCATTTTGCCATTCAAAATCCAAACCACAGAAGCTCCTGATGGCACCCCAGCATCACCCCCTCCTGAAAATGAAGCACAAAGGAGCACACCCCGACAGGTCTGCAGCCCTCAGGGCAGGATGTGGCCATGGCTGGGTGCTCAGGCACAGTGAGACAGAAGTGCAGCCATCAGGTGCCCTGCTCAGAAATTCAAAGTTTATTGCTGTAACAATCAAGACAAAAGAGCACATTTTGAAAGCAAGAGGCAGCATACATTGCCAAGAGGGTGTAAGTCCCCTTTGGTGCAGAACACTTTCCGTCACTTGCCTCCATGTCAGGGGAGCACACCAGCACACGAGCACTTCACCAGTATCTGTAGGACCATGTATTTTTAACATGAAATGCCTGCTAAAGAGCTCTGCTGACCATGTCTCTTTTCTCCCTAACTCTAATTTCATTTTAAATTTAAGTGTTTTTCTTTAACTTCACTAATTTACATGCATCAGGGTCAGATGTTCTAACCAAAGAGCCCCATCAGATCTCCTATGCAGAGCTCACTGGGGACTGAAGGTTGTGCATGTACAGGGCATGAGCTGAGCAGCTGACATTACACCAGGGCTGGTGAGGAGTGTGAGGTGATCAGACAAACTCCCAGGTGATGGTAAATCAGGTGCTGGGTCTCACCAAACACATACATGGAGTGTGTCTGTCTACCTGCATAAATGTAGTGGAGAGACAGGATTTCCTGTGCACACAGCCGCGTGTGTCTACACACACACACGTTTATATAGTCATATACCCACCTGGGCTGCAGTTTCGGTCCTGGCACAGTTGTGCCACATTCTGCCTGACCCTGTGATGATGATGGAGTCTTCCATGGGGTTAATTGTGTGTTTTGGGAGAAGGGGTTGTTCTTTTTTGTTAAAACCCTGCTCCTGGACACAGCTCCTTGAGCTTTATAATTTCAAATGGTACACTCATATGACCAACTCTGCTAAGCTATTTTTTTGACACTTTTGACATAAAAGCTCTCATTTCATTGACTGTTACTGCAAAACACTTGTACAAAGTTTTAATTATACACCTAGCAATTAGGATATTAACTCAAATCATTATATATTAACTTACAATCTTAATATGTGTTAATGGCAACAGCAACAAAGAGAGGCATGCATAAGAAATTAAAATTAATTGCTCCGTAGTACAGATGACTTATGCTCTTCCAAGAGGCAAGCTGATGCTGGGAGAGGCAGACTCATTCCCAGCAGGCAGAACTTTTATACAAAGAAAATGAAACTCGGAGTTTTTTTAAAAAAAAACTTTTCACTTTCTCAGTGAACTCCATGTCTCTGTTTTATGGTGCAGCAGGCCTGGCTTTCCAACATTTCATTCTTGCAATGCCAGAGCCATACTACTATCTGTGTGAATAAGGCATTTTCTCCAAGAACAGGCCTAATGGTTACAGTCAGTCATCCAGATGGGCTGTAAAACTCTTTGAAACAACTCCACTCAAAGGATATTATACTCCTGAAGCTGTATGTTTGTTTTATTATAAACAGAGATTTCTAAGTAAAGAACATAGAAATGCTGCCTACTTCTGAAGCAAACTGACATGTGCAGCTGTGCTAGACCTCAGCTGAAACAGAACTTAATTTACCGCTCCCTAAATATCAAAGGGGCTCGAGGAGGAGCTGCATCACATTGGATCTTTTTAACTGAACGACACTGTGGGTGAGTGAAAAGCCCGTGTAGTTTTCCTTTACCATCTGATAGGTAGGCCTGGGATGGTGTCCCTCCAGCCAGCTGATGTCAGCCCTTCCCCGGCCCAGGGCCCTGTAACCCAGCACCAGCTCTGCAGGGTGAGTAGTGTGCTTGACACTGATTTTTCTCTTCTCACCTCCTGGGAGAGGTCCCAGCAGAGCTCAGTGCTCAGCAGGAGGCAGAGCAGCCGGCTGGAGACGTGCTCCTGGGGATCTGCAGAGGGTGAGCTGCAGCCCCGTGTGCCCGCCCGTGCCAGGTCGCGCTGCCAACGCCGCCAACGCCATCCGCTCATCGTGTCAGCCTCGGCAGCCACCCTGCCACAGAACGGCCTGGGCTGCAAGGGACCTCAAAGATCACCCCGTTCCAACCACCCTGCCATGGGCAGGGACACCTTCCCCTATCCCACATGGCTCCAAGCCCCGTCCAACCTGGCCTTGGACACTTCAAGGGATGGGGCATCCACAGCTTCTCTGGGCACCCTGTGCCAGTGCTATATCCATTCAAAATACCTTTTTTTATATCTATAAAATGGTCCTTTGTACAACTTTAGTGCATTGAAACACCAAGCAGTCTGCCTGACTTTGTCAAACCAGCCAGTCTAATAATTCTCTCAAGAAGCAGGGAGAAAATTCAACATGTTTCTGCACCATGCAAGTACCATCAGCCCTTCGGTGGGAACAGAGCTGCTGGCGCTGTTGGTCTTGCCCTCTTCCAGGGTGTGATTTTCCTTTCTGAAGTCAGTAATAGAAGTTCTCCTCAGAAATTCACACTTGAGCTGATTTCCAGAATGTGCCATGCATCTGAAAGATGGCTGGCTCGGGAGAATCCCCAGGCAAGATGGGAAGAGAAGAGCTAGCTTCAAGCAGCCACTGTGCACAGTCACTGTATTATTTCTTCAAAACATGAGAAACTGGAATTGTCCCCATAAAACACAATTAGGGTCTCCATTATGATTCATCAGACACCACCCATAAGAGAAAAGCTACGTGGATTTTTGAATCTGAATTTGTACAGGCTTTTCTGTCATTCTTTAAGTAAATTCATTATTATTTTTTGCCCGTAATTTGTATAAAATACTTAGCATTCAAAACAGATCCTTTTTAACCTTTTGCCCAACTTAGCTTTTTGTACTTTTTTTTTTTTTAAGGTGGGGGGAGATGGAAAAGGAGAGAAACCCTTTAAGTACCCTGGGCCTGGGTTCCTTCAGTATGCAGGCTGTAAATGTTTTACTTTGATTTGAGATACATGACAATAAATTAGGGGACATTTATCAAAGCTGCTTTGTTGCATTGCTGACAAAAGCTGCTTTTTGCATAAATTACTGCATTATACAAATACACTTAGCAGGATCCTGTTTCTTTGATGTTAGTGGAGGAGATTTATGTCCAATGGAGTTTTTATTTATCTGCCCTGTTCACCTCAACAAGGGCAGGACATATTCCTCAATTAGTTCCATACCCTAGAAATGACATATATATCTCACAACTAGAAGCAGAGAAATTTAAACAAAACAACACAAAAAAGCACAAGTGCACTTTTTCTGGCAAGTCTAAACTACTGTACAGTGTAAAAAGTAAATATTAGGCTGGAGCAGTGGCTTTGAAATCTTTGTTCTCAGACTGCTTTGAAAGCTATTTAAGTAAGCTAATTTTGACAAAACAATATTCCCTTTGCAGAAAAGCTTTTCTAGACTTCATTAAGAGACTAAGTAAATACGAGTCCTTTTCAACAAATACTTGATAGCCGAATAAGTAGGTTAAAAGAATAGATTCCCTGGGCGGTAATCCTCTCTGGAACTGTATTTATGCTAAAATCTCTTCCGATGAATATCTAATAAACTAATGAAGGCCATCTTAGGCTAAATGGTGAATTAGGATGGTTAGAAAGGAACTTGTCAAATGAATAAATTGGCTAAACAGTTACACTACTTAAATGAATACAGAATCTCTTGAACACCATTTCTGAGTGCTATTCTTCTGTCACTCACCATCTCCATACCTCAGTCTAGACATAATTTATTTTGTTCCTGGGTCAGGGGTTCAAATGCAGCCCTATGTGGCCACTGTACAGCTGTTGCTGTACAATGGCCTGAGATCATTCCAGAGAACCCTTTTCTGCCTCAGTTCTCAAAAGAAAAAGAAACAAAAAGCAGAAATTTACTATTGCCCTCCTCTTGATACATATTATATATTTATACACATATACATAATATAAATAGTGTATATATCTATACACATATATAGTGTTGTCTGTCAGTCTTTGGACCGTTTTTTGATCAATGCCAGAGTATCACTGAGCCAGGCCATGAAGAGGAGATGTACTTGGGTACTGGAGACTGCTACTTACAGCTCCAAATTGTCAGGGCCTGTGTTAACTTTAAAGCTCTGCCAGTGCAGTGAAAGAGCTGATGCTGAGAGGGCTGAATCAGATCACACAGATGGTTTGGAGCATTGTCCTCCACACCCTTGGACAATCATTCCCCAAAACTAGAGTGAAGACCCTACATCTCTGGAGCATTCCACTGAAACTAAACAGCTCATAATTGGCACCTCTCATGTTTCACTTTCTTTACTGGCCTTTGCCAGGCACCTTTTTGATCAAGATATTTGTGTCGGAAGGACTTTGAGCTTTTGCTCATTCTTGTCTATGAAACTATTGAAGGTTTTCAAATCATAATAAAAAATTCTTTTCTAAAACAGCTATAAGATTTCATTAGCAAACTCTTATTTTGTTTGAAAGGTGATTGTACATGTTAATAATTTGGGGTTTTAAATTTGATCACACCCTTTTTAAAAAAAATTCTGGAAAAAGTCCTCTGTCCTTCCCTCTCCATCCACAAGATGAAAAAAAAAAAAAAAAAGGGTGAGATCCTTTGAACATTTCATGATGGTAGGAAAACAATAAAATTATACAAAAATAGATTTTCATTATCCAGGCAGCTCTGGGGAACAGATTCCACACAGTGCATTTCAATGATCCCAGGCAATGAATTACTATCATAATTTGTTCTTAAAGTCTGTTTAATTGGCTTACTTAGCCACCTGTTCAGCATAGTTACCATGAAAACATGGTAACTGAATTGGTTTGGCTGAATTTCTGAGTGCCAGCCTTTCATCCTTCATCCTGCCTCCTTCACCCATAAGGTATCGAGCAATGCTTAGCACAGATTTAAAAATAGTGTCATAGCCATGCAACACATATTTTAACTAATCAGGAAGGAACTGCAAAGTTCTAACAATGCTATGCTAATCGGGGCATTTACTCACTGTCAGCTCTGCCTGTTCCTGGGTGAGTGTCAATTTGTTACATCCCACTGCACATATAATAACGAGGGAAAAGGTAAAGAATGATGTGCATGCTTAATGTATGTAGAGAGAGAGATGCTACATACCCCTCTAGCTGAGTTATATCAGCCCAATTCACATTCAGAAGTTCCATAAAAAGGAGTAAAATCGTGAGAGGAAATTCAGCCAAGGACTTTGAAACTGTTGTCCATTCTTAAAAAAAAAAAATTAAAACATAAAGAAAAGAAAAAGCAGGCAGAGTTAAAGGCATGAACTTCCATTTAGCAAGGCTCACCACATTAAAAGAAAAAGTTATTAGGCACTGGGGCACCCTTTGTTGCCTGCCGTGAGTCAGATTGCTTTCCTCGAGACCAGGGCAAAGTATTTTTGCAGAACAGCAGATTCTGAGAAGGAGAGGGGTTCAGCAGTAGAGCATAATTAGCACTCTCTAAAACTGGAGCTACAGTGTAAACAGCTCAAGTCTTCACTGCACAAAGCAAACAAACAATCCCAGCTGAGAATTCCCTGGCAGGAACCGAGCAAATATGGCCCTCGCTGCTGACTGCTGTTATTGCTATGGTTGCTTAATCTAAACAGACAGCAGCATGTAAAAATGTAAATATTTGATATTTGTTAATACAGTCCTAAGTTATTGCTCTGGCCTGCTGGTTTGGTTCCATGCATTGGGATCCTCTGTGCAGCTCGCTCGTCATACATTTCAGTGGAGGAGTATTTTTAAGAAGCCATTATCTAAACTGCTGATGTAATAAGGCACCAGTATATGAAATACACTTAATAACTCAACTTTAGTTATTTATTGTGAACGAGGGTGCATTCTCCTTGATTCCATTTCCCAGAGAAATATAAGTGGAGCTTTCATCATGAGTGCTTGAATTTATGGCAAGCAGACCAAGTGACATTAAGAAAGCCACACAATCCCTTCATTCAGGCTTTAATAAGGAAGCCAAGGAAAAATTATCCAAGCTGGTTTGCGGGTGACAGCACAAGAACTTTTTGGAGTCAGAAAGTTAGCACGGAGGCTCCCTGTCAGCCCATTAAAAAGCAAGGTTGGCATTCCCAGATATTGGAACCATGTGTGCAGAGGAATTTTTCTTCTGGTAAGACATTCCAAATATTGTCCCAGAGCCAAACACTTCGGTGTTAGACTAATTTAAGCAGTATGTTGGAATCAGCTCTCAGGACTTTGATCATATGGAGATCGTTTGTTACAAATTGAACTAACCCAGTCTCTATTTCTGGTGGATCAGAACTATGGATTTGTTGAATTAAATGCCTCATTTAATGCAGTTTGCACATGAAAAGAAAGCTGCACTCAGGAATCTGATAGTGAATTTTTCACCTAACCAACAGGTCTACTTTTTTATTACTTTTAAACCTAATCCATACTCAGTCCACACTGTTCTTAATAAGCCCGAGGCTGTTTGGAGTAAAGGTTTAAATCAGCTCGTATGTTATGGGGGGAAAGCATCACTGAATTATCAAACCGTGTAATAAGGAACACATTTGAATCCAATTCTAGAAATAATTTTATGAAGAAAAATAAATTAGTCCTCGGTTGTTATTTACCATCCAAATAGCTCAGTGCTCTTTCATGACAGCAGTGGACAGAAAGCTGAAAAATGATTTTGCAGACATATGATTTTCTCCTTGCTTCTCATTGCTATCCCCGTTTTTGCAGTTGAACTATTGTGAGGGTTAAAAGTGCACAAAATAAAGCATTTCCACATATGGCTGCACTTTCTTTTCATTTCTTGAAGTTATAATGTCTTTAACTGTTGATAATGATATTATAAACTGTCATTTAGTGCATTTTGAGTATATTAAATACATGAACCAAAGATGTGTGGTTCCAGCTGGACCCTGATCAGAAACACTGAGATCTGATTCACTAAAACTGCAGATAGCAATGTGCAGAGCTTGTGAGGAGCATGGTGGAACAGGTAGCAGTTGCAATAGTAACAGAATAAAATAATTGATTAAAATGAAAGAACCTGACAGCAATGATTTCTCCAGGAGTGGGATGAAACTGAGGAATGGGTACCCAAGTGATATCTAATGGAAGAGCCATTGGCATGCTGCTACACAGTGGACTGACACAGGGCTTGAGTAAATCACAGCTCTCTGCCTAGGGGAACTCAGGATTTACACCGTTTTCAACACATTTTCATCTGGAGTCTCACACAAAATAAAAGCAGGAGCACCAGCAATTCCCAGGGACCCTTCCTCTCAGTCCCACGGGAATCTCCATAACAGAGTTGACGAGGAAGGAAATGGGAACGCTGTTTTCTGCCCAGAAGGGGCAAAATGAATCTCTCCAACCTCACAGCTTTGAAAGGGCCCTATAGCCAAGCTGAAAACCTCTGATATATGGATATAATTTTTAAAGACATCTCACTATTTTACTGGTTTAGCAAAGAGATAATATGCCATGGTATAAGTAGCCTCAGCCCCTTGATGCTGCTACAGGCATATCTGGCCACTGCAGCTGGAAAAGGAATGAACCAAAAACCCAAAAAGGTGAAATCACTGTCCAGACCTGAGCCCTGAGCAAGAATTATCAATACCTTTATTGGGTCTTAGAAGACAGAGACAGAAAGTAGTGACATGGAAATACCATGGCAATACCCTAAGCCTGACCAAGGCAAGCTCAATCCCCAGTTTAGGCTGATGCTGCTGTTCCCATTGCATGAAGCACTAGGAAACCATCCTGAGCCTCCCCATCCTCACCCAGGCCACGGGGGGATGAGGGTGAGCTTGGCACAACCAGTGCAGAACACCAGTCAGGAGAGGGAAGCAGTGAGGGTGTTGTGTGCTCCAAATCCCATCCTGGGCCGAGGGGAGGTGGAAGGATCTCCCATGGATGGCTCGTTCCAACTCCCATTGCATGCACAGAGCAGAGTTCATCCTTCATAAAGGAAAGGAAACTTCCTTTAGGGAAAAAAACCCCAACAAAACAACACAAAACAACAGTTATCTAGCAGATACTGATTTATACACGCTCATACACGTTTACATATATATTTTATTGGCAAATAAAGAAAGATCAGAGCTTTAATGAAATCAGGATGGGTTTGGGAGGTGAACTTGAGCTGAACTCCCCAGATTTTCATGGAACTTCAATTAAAAGGGTTTCAGAGGAGTTGCTGAAAGCCAAGCACTTGCCATTGAAAGCTTAATTTAAAATGAAAAGCATTTTTACACCACATTTCTCAGTGAAATTCTATCCCTGATCCTCATTATATACTTTTTTCTGAACAAAATATATTTTTTTTTCAGATAAACCATGTGACAATGTATATAAATTTTATCCTCAAGTGTTATGAGCAGTGTGCACATAGAGGCTACAGTGACTAAAGAAACCATCATTATTGTGCAGAAAATTACTCTACCCTCTCCATTCTAAAACTAGTGGTGAAATTTCAGTCAGAACTTGTTGTCATGTACAATATATAATGATTTAGATATCTGATAAATACTATGACTAGCAAAAAAATGTTGTCTGGCGGAAGGAGTAAAATCTAACTTCAGAAAACAAGACAGAAGAAAAGTTAAAAAAAAGATGGTGGTTTAATTTCTGCTTACCATCCTATTCTCCTTCAGTCCCAAGAATACAAGCTTAATATACAGCCTCACTTTAGGGCCCTTTTGAATACCAGTGGAGTCATGCAACTTAATCTTTGAGTTTTACCTTCAAAACTTATCCCTGGCTTGATCAGAGGCACTACAACTCAATCTGAATGTCAGTTTCTGGGTGTGGAAAGAGGGCACTAACTAGTGTTTGAAGAATGACCAAGATGGACACAGATCCTGGAGTTTCAATGGCTTGAAAGCATTAAGGGAAATGATCTTGTTTTAACCAGGTACCAGGAAATAAGTTACTCTGAAAACCACTTAAATAAATAATACTTTACTGTGTAATGAAACATGATGGAATAGAAATTATTGTGAAACTGTTTTAAGTAATGATGGGGAGAGGCATGCCTAAAATAACAAAATCCAGCACTGTGTCAGGGACACAGTTACCAAGACAAACTTTACGTACTGTGGGGTGGAACCTCTCCCTCTGCCCAAGCTATCTGCACTGTAATTGAATAATAGCAGATCTGCAAACCATAGCTGAGCTCTTGGAGCTGACATGTAAGACTAAGCACTGTAGTTTCATGGTCTCACATGCAAATGGCAACAATAAATAGACTGAAAGGCCTTGTTCCAATTAAAACATTAATTTCACATACTTCTAGTTTTCATTTTCCTATGATCATTTCTTCTGTCCTCACTGCAGACCAAAGACTTCCAACTCACTTAAGAAAAGGCAAAACCAGATTGTCCTCAAAGGCTCTCCAGTCTGCTTCCCTTCCTAGCAGCTTTGTGAGGAGGCTCAAGGGGAGTTCTTTCTTTTTTCCCCCTTTTGGGAGATCAGTTGTGTCCTAATACCTTCTTTGTCCTCATTGCATTCAACAGCTGTGAGGAGTAAACCCAAAACTGCATTTTTGTAGTCTGGGAGAAAAACCAAAAGTTCAGATTGCCAAACATGGATGCTAGGAAGGTTAGAGTGCTGGATTGTCTCCTATGGGGGTGAAACGTGGTCTTAAAATTGTGCAAATACTCAGAATATTCAATTTTGTCATTGTTCATCCCCCAGGAGAGCCTCCTCATTTATTCCACAGAGGTGGGTCCTGCCCTGGTTAAACACCAGTGTGAGAGCACTGGGCAGCAGCCAGCCTTTTCCAGGTCAGTATTGTGTGGCTTGGCTGGGGATTACTGCAAAGCTCCTACCAGAGCCTGGGACTGCAGGGCTTCCTGGTGATGTTCAGAGCCATCTGAGCACGGTCAGACATCCAGCAGACATCCAAGGCTCTGGAGAGAGGCACAGCTGCAGCTTTGCTGGGTCCACCAAAGCACTCATTTCCTGCTGGCTGGGTGCCTTCAGTGGAGCAGGAGTCAGGTACTGGGCATGGGCAGCATCTCCTCCCACGTACAGACTGTCCAACAGCACCTGCAGAGTGCTGGGACAACATCCCAGCAGCTACTGATTAATACACACACACATATATATATGTTAGTATATTGTATATTATCATGCGTTATATATTGTATTCTTACATATTTTGTATTATTTCAAATCAAGGTATTTCAGGTTGGTACCAGAGACCCACCAGGAGGATTGGCACACCACTGAACCGTGTATCAGGACAAGCTTTTCACAGAGAAATGGGTAACCTGGCATGAGAGAGAGGAAAGAGCTTGTGATCCAGTACCTCACCCTCAGCTTGCTGCACAGCCCAAAGCTAACACCAGCTAAACCAGGCTGCTCCCAAGATGTCCAGGATTTCACAGGTAGTGACCACCTTCCAGTTGCTGTTTTCAGCCTTCTACAAAGCTGCACGGGCAAAATCAGAGCAGATTTTTCTCTCTGCTCATACCTTTCATTCACAGAGTTTCCTATTTTACAAAGAGGCTGATGCTATTTTAAATGCCAGATTCATTAAATCTTTTGTTTTCTCTGAATAAGAAGAAAATGGTTACTCTCAATTTTATGGGAAGCCATCGATCTTTCCCAAAGTGACTTACTGTATGGAAGAAAATAAAGATCGCTGTGTATGTAAAGCAGAGCAGAAAGGCTGCAGTCATGGGCAAAGCACTGCTTTCTTTAGCAGTAGCAACATATTAAAGCCAAATGTAGTCCACTGAAAGTGACATAAATAAGTGGATTTCCCATCTGAAACATTGTTTTTAGCAAGAGAAGCTTTTAATCCCCTTAAGTTCATTTCTAATCTGTCTTGGAAGTGCTTGTCTAAAGAATATTACATTGATATAAAGGATTTAATTTATTAAAACTAAACAGCAGCCAGCACACTACTAAAGAATATCTTGTACACAGTACTCTCCCAAATGAATAGAGCTGCTACAGGTAGAAAAAAATAAAACCTGCACAAACACATGGCACAGCATTCATTAAAAATTCACACATTATGTTCCTGAGCTCTCCTGCTCGCTGTGCTTTTCCCAATAAAGCAAACACTTTAGAATTCATAATACCTCTTTATCCCATGTGCACAAATGACCTCCTCTCCTTTATGCACCTAGCAAATGAACAAGTACAAAAGGGAATAGAGTAAGCAGAAAACTAAACATGCCCTCTCCTACCCAAGAGCATAAAGAGAGGGCAAGCAGAGGTTCTCTGAAGGGTTTAGAGCAGCCTTGACCAAGATGCCAGTGCTCCCATCAGTTTTGGCCAGTGCAAGCTACATAGGCAGCATCAATTAAACAGTTTGTCAATCAATTAATTTTAAGGGCTCTTTCTTAGAATAGCAACTGAAGGAAACAAAAGCTGCCTTCAAACTACATTTAAATCACTCGTTAACCACAGATTTGGCAGACTGTTTAATAATCAGCAAGAAGCCAACTACCAAATGATAAAATGGCCTTTTTTCTCTTCCTGAGGGTATGAAAATATCTCTGTTTCTAGCAGCCCACTTTGAGACACCATGAGACATCTTTCTGGTTTCTCCATGAGTGCTTTTAGTGTGTAAGGTGGTGTCCAAACACAATAATGTCAAACAAGGCCCCAGAGATCTTTCAATTCTACACCCTATTCATGAACAAACTTGCAGAAATTTTCTGAAAATGAGTAACCAACTGTCGTAAGGGAAGATTTAGTCCATAAGGAACAACCTTCACCTTCAAAAATGTGGTTACGTATGGGGCCTCTTCCCTGAATTTTGCAGTTCAGTATAGTCTAGGTCTCCAGGGCCTATACTGACCTTTTTTTTTCCTGTCTTGACAAAAGAGACATTATTTATTGTGAAAATTCTGCTCTGCTGTGGCACACTGTGTGTGTTGTGACTCATCTTGCATTACACCCATTGATTCCTTCTGAAGTCACCACGGAAGATCACTGTTGCCAGTGAGATCAGAATTTGGTCACACATTGCTGTCACGCTGGATCTTAGATGACATTGCACATGACATTGCACATGACATAGTCTCCATTCACTCCAATTATGGCCAGCAGCCATCCTGCCTCCATTTCGAGCCCACATAGCTTGAGTCAAATGGGGTCAGGATTGGTCAATGCTGGAAAGTCTCCAAAGAAAACCATGAGGCAGGCAGAGGTATTATTCGGGGATTAAGATTTAAACCTGCAGAGAAACATGTTCCTGTGGAGTCAGTCTCCTAGTAGGTGTTTTCTGCAAGGCAGTCTTGGGTTGGTGCTGATGCTGATTAAACACACCCCTCGTGAGCCAGGGGGAGAAAAAAAAAGGAGTCAGCAAGCCACGCTGGCTTTTGTCCTGCTACACAATACCAAAGTGAAGTGATTCTCATTCTATTACCTACACACCTAGCCAGGGCAGTTCTAGCAGCATGGACACAGCGTGGTGGGAGTAGAAGGTTTTCCTGAGGTCTTGCAAAATAAAAAATGTCCATGAAACTGGGGGGCTATCATAGGAAAGCATCTTTCACTGGGTGTTATATACACGCAAATTCTAACGCAACAGCAAGGGCAATGCTATTCTTTAAGGAAAAAATTAATTAGCGCAGAAAGTAAAGTCTTCTGCCTAATAGGAAATCCCTTTTATTCCCTGCATTCTTCCCACCATTTTAGATGGTGCTGTAGCACAGTCAAGTGGTACTTACTGACAATTTTATCTTGGGTAAAAGTCCATGAAAACATTACAGCATGAACAAGTCATCAAGTCAGTTTATGAATCAATATACAGATTTCCTCCATGCCCATAGCTGATTTCCATAACCATGAGCGTGCTGAAATCCTGTCTAGATGCCAAATCAATTTTTCTTATATATGAACATCACAGCTACTTGAGAAAGGGAATCTGTGCCAAAAACCTCACGCTCTTAACTAATTATTTCTGTGACTCCCTCCTTGCAAAGCACAATGACTGCCACATAAATACACACAACATTTATTAGGAACAGGCACACTTCCCACAGGTTCAGCCTGAGTGCAGCAACATCCCTGACAAGCTCATCTTCCCAAAATGTGCAGCCAGCCTTTATCACAAGAAATAGTTCTGCTTTTCCCAGGACTTTTTTGCTGTGAAATACTCAAGCACTTATCGTCTCAGGCAGGGCAGCCAGGAGAGTATGGAAATTCCCAGCTCTCCATGCATGCATCCTGCAAAGACAACTGTTGTTGTCTGGCATTTGCTTTTACTGGTCATTGCTCCTGGTCTTGCCCGGTGTCACTGTGGAGCTCTGCCTGTGAGATGACAGCAATACTTTATGTAAATAATGTCCAAGTGGAGGAACTAATCATTAATGCAGACTGTTCTGAAAGTAAAAGCAAACAGCATTTGGCAGGGAAAACTATTAATGAGAGGGTCATCAGGGAATTCGTTCTGCAAACCACATGGAGATTTGCAGGGCATTTCCTTGTGAGATGTTGTGCAAGTACCACTGATGTGGAGCAGGAGAAAAGTGGGGTTAAGGTTCCGAGTCGCTGCTGATGGCCAAGTGGAGGGAAGACAAGAGGCTGTCAGGACAGCAGGACCTGAGGAGATGTGGGCTGGTATTGCTGGGCTAAAACTGCCATTTGTCCCATTGCACAACAGGGACAGCACTGGGGTAGGTGATGGTTTGGTCTTGGCTCCAGCCTCCACCTGTTTTTGGGCTTTCTGAACTTCAGGCACCAGTATGCTTCTGTGGGGGTGTAAATGTGTGTATGTGTGTGTAAGCATGAGGAGCTAACCCTTGTCTTTTGTGGGTGGCTTCTGTCATTGGAAAATAAAGTGGATAAAGAAGAGGAGAAAAATCCCTCCCTTGTGTTCCACACTAATAGATGTTTTTGTTGAATTAGCTGCTGGCCCCTGCCATCCCACCACCCACAGCCTGAACTCTTGGCTGCCCTTCCCCATGTACTTCCCTTAAGAAAGAGTTTTCATCATTTCAAGCACTAGCAGTAAAAAGAAAAAGAAATGTCCTACTCAAACATCTCCCAAATTGCTACATACATAAGTTACAAATTAAATATATTATGCAAAAATCGGAATCACTCATATAAAGCAAGAAGACAGAGTGCATTCCAGGCTGCCTGGTGATGTGATGGGTATCTGAGGAAGGTCTGAGGGAAAACTGCTTCCCTCATTAATAAGGTCTGAAGCACTTGTGCACTGTCCATCAACAATGCATTTACAGGACAGAATACCAGCCGATGGAAGGCTGACACTGGGTGGTGTAATCACTGCCTGAGTCCGAGTTCCCCAAAAATTTGAGACCTGCCTATTGCTGTGCCACAGCCATGAGACAAAGCTCTGGGCATTGAAGCACTAATTCTGTGGTACCTTCTGGTGCTCCACGGCCTTGAACCACCACCCAGGTACCCTGAGCGCTGAT
This sequence comes from Daphoenositta chrysoptera, assembly GCA_013397915.1. Lineage (NCBI taxonomy): Eukaryota > Metazoa > Chordata > Aves > Passeriformes > Daphoenositta > Daphoenositta chrysoptera. Next base: position 164,064 of record VZRO01000185.1, on the reverse strand, counting down.
CAGTCTCTGAGGATTTGTCAGAGTACACGTAACCAGCACTTTCATGCTCTCTCCTAATTTATAGTTATGTTTCACTCCATGGTGAGAAACCTCTGTCCCCCGTGCTGATCCTGCAGTGGGCACAGGATGCTGCCAGCCAGGCGCTGCACACTGGGGATTGTCTCTCTCCCTCCCTGCCCTGACCCAGCTGAGCCATGGCACAGGAAATGCCACAGCCATCACACACCACAAGGCCAAGCTTCTCCAGATTCCTGTCGGGGAGAGAACAGGAAAAGTGGGTTTTGAGCTAGTGCTCTCTGCTGCGATGAGACTGAGCCTTTCTCCGAGCTCCCGTGGAAACTCTCCATGTTCCCTGACTTGGAACACTCAAAGACAGCAGTGCTGCATCTTACCCAGCTGAGACCTTTTTACACCCTTTGTTTCAGATCAAGCACATATGGTCCCAAGCTCTGTACATCAACCCATGGCACCTCTGAGAAGGAAATAATCCAGTAATTGCTTCCAACACACGGGCAGTGCCACTTTGTAACATCATCTTGCCATTAGCAAATATAAGCTAAATACCGAAGTAGAAGTAAAAGCTACAGACAGGACAAAGCCTGCCTGTGTAGCAGATCCATAGCTTTTCTGGGTGCTTGGTGCATCAGTATCCTAATCAGTATCCTCATAATTCTGTTACAGTCTAACAGCCAGTTCTTGATCTAATGGCGTTAGAGCTGCAGAACTAAAACTCTGATTGTGACTCAGAACTGTCTATATTCTACCTCTGTCCCGTAGTTTATATAAGGAGATCATAACCTCCTCTGGCACCATAAATAACCATGCCCCTGCAGCAGCAGAGCCAGGCACAACGGACAAAATCATCAAAATTGCTAACCAAACAAGCAGAAGGAGTTTTTAAAGAGCGCTTAGGCTTCCACATGTTTATTTTCAATGATTTCCACTGCGAGCGCTGCCTTAGCTCTCCCAAAGAGCCAGGACACTGATTGTGCTCTCATTAAACAATGCCCTGTCATCAAGCCGAGACGCTGGATAAAATGCACGATTATTAATCCCTTCCACATAATTACAGATGACAAGAAAGAAAGAGGGGAGACCGCACCAGTGGAACAACTTTGCTCGCAAGAAGAGAGAGCAAACAAGTATGATTGCAGATGTTATAAATGTTTCTAATTCAACTAAGCAGTAATTTTTTGTTTTTCCAAGTAGCATCCATTGGGTTTTGCCAACAGCTATGAACATACACTATGTGGTTAGTAAGGTTGGAATTCTAGTAAATATAGAAAGAGGCAGTCTTTTTATTAAAAATAAAATTAATGAACCTTTACTTCATCAACAAAATCAGGTTTTGCTTCAGCAAAATGACAAACATGAAGTCAGAGCCTGGCTGATAAACTGGTGACCCAGCTCCAGTGTCTGGGTTCCATGCACATTTTGTGAAGCTGTAGGTATGCCTTTGGCTGCCTTTCATTACTCTGAGTGGAGGAGCCAGGAGCAGCCATGGAGGGTGGTGTGTTGGTGACCAGGACAACAGTTTTCAGCTGAAAAGAGAAGGAAGTTGCTTGATAAGAAACAATGTTCTCTATTTTCTTTTCAAGAGGCTGTGTAGACACCAGTGTGAAGGGAGGTTAAGCTATGGACTTCCTGAAGGAGAAGGAGAGATGCAATGACAACAGCAAAGAGTCAGAGGTTCAGAGATCATTTACAAAGCTTCTGTGACTTCCTGGACTGCTGAGTCCAGGAGGAGGTGGCACGTGTGTCTGGGAAAAGACATTCCTGAGTTACAGAAGAGGTGTCGGGTGAGTTGGGAAATGGGCAGAGGAGCAGGGCTACAGCAGAACTGTGATAAATGAGTTACAAGACAGGAGCGGGAGCTGCGGGAACACGTGAGGGTTTGCAGCTACGGAGCCTTCGCCCCACAAGAATTGATACCAGATGACTCAGCCGTACAAATCTGATACAGATCACACCATGGGCATGTGACTGCTTCCACCAAATTAGATACAGCACATGACGTGAGCCTGTGCCAGCTTCACTCAGGCTGTTGAAAGCCAGACAATAAGGATGAAGAGCCTTAAAGACAGCGTGGAGCAGTCAACCACCACCTATTCAAACAGGGATCTTCTCCCCAGATTTTCTCCTCCAAAATGGTGAACAAGCTTAAACCTGTGGTGGTGGGATATACTGGGACCGTGCTTTACATCACAGGGCCATGGCGTTTTCCACTCAGTAGCTGGAGACACACAGCCAGACGAGCTGTGTCACTGACGGCAGCCAGGGCCCCGCCAGGCGCAGGCAGAGGGGTGGGTGGCACTGCCACTGCACGGGGACCCTGCTTGGGCAGCTGGAACAGAAGGAAAGGGGGCGATTTCTACCTGAGACCCAAGGCAGCAGATGGTGTTTAAAAGTTTGACTTTCTCATGGTCTCACTGAAGAACATAGATCTGAAACTCAGACTATACTGCTTGCAGCATCCCCGGAAGTCAGATTTGCCAAAGTCCGAAGAAACCCGTAACAACACACACTCAAAAAAACCCCAAACCAGCAACCCAGATGCCAGACTCCAACCTTCTGGTCAGTTCATTCAAGGCTATTTTTCATTTTACTTATCACTGCCACCAACATTTTGCTTAGTCTTGAAGAAAATGTTGTCATTCCAAAGTCAGATGTTTTTACATGTACATCCATCATGGCCTGATATATCCTGACCTTAGTTAAAACTTATGTTTTCTAAATTGTACTTTTATGTTGAGCAAGCCCTTAGGCTACACTGTTAAAAGTTTACATTGAAAAATCATTTATAATTGGTTTGTTTGAGTTTGCCTGCTTTGCCTGCTGCAAAGTCACCAGAAAGGGCAGTATTAATTAGCAATGACTTACATAGAGTCTAGACAATAAAAAGTAAATGATTTTACCTTTTTTAAAAGCTTTAAGCATCTTACCAGTTCTAACAAATGAATCTCATGTAGATTACATTTAAGGAAAAAAATTGCAGTATAATTTGCAACAAAGATGTTCCATTTGAATAATTTATTTTTTCTTGAAATATTTTCAGGATATACACACATTGCTCAAATAAAAATATGATTATTGTGAAACTGAGACAGCAAACAAAAAATTTTAATTTATTCCATTTGTTATGCAAAAGCTTGGTTGGAGAATGAAACAATAAATTTTAGTTTATTGCATAATGTCCTAAGTTTCACTATAAAAGACTTGTTTTCATTTCGGGTACATAACGATGACAATTGCACAGAATTTTTAAATAGTGCACACAAGAGAAAACTTTCCAGAGCTCCAGCAAACCCTTTGCTGCACATATTTTTTCAGCAAAATTAAGGAGGCAGTTCGTCTGGGTTAGACACTGAGGCATTGAGCTTTTAGCTCCACACATCCCTTCCAAGTGTCTGACATAACTTTGCAAAGCCTTATTAAACATGAATTAATGAATCATTGGAGCTGATTTTATTTATTCACAATGTCACTGCGAAGAGACAGAGGAGTTTTGGATCATGGCACTCTGCAGCACTTGATGTTATTTTAGTTCATAATTGGTGGTGACAAAGCCACAAAACACTTAGAGCATTTGGCTAATGCCAAGAAAATATAACAGCAGGCACAGAATTTATCTTACATCTACCTTCATTTGGAAGCAGATTGTTTTGTCATCCTTGAGGAGATTGACAACAGAGCCCAATTTCTGTATAGGTTCAGACCATCACTCGCTGCCTGCCCGGCCCACATGTGTTGCAGTTTATCCTGCTGTCACCTGATACCCCGGAGGTCAGCCTGGCGGGGGGCACCGAGGGAGGACTGACAATACAAAAATGACTGCTAGCAACAGGCATTCTTCGGGGCTGATTCTGATCTCAGAGCAACCAAAGATCAGCATGTATTTAAACAGATAGGGTTACTTTAAATAAATGTACAGTAGCAAAAATTCCAGGAAACCCTAAGGCAAACTGGAAAAAATAATCTGCTCTGTTTCCTTGTAGTCCTTTCCTATTTTGTATTGGAAAAAAACAAAGAAGAGTGTTTTTTTTCCCAACACAAAGAACAGCTGAAATAAGGAAAGGAGGGAGGACTGACATGCTTCTACTGCAGGGCTTTGCTCAGCCTGAAGACAACATCTAACTCAAGAGACATTCCCTTCTTTCATCTCTCCCATTTTTCACTGACAAAGGCAACAAACTATAGGCAAAGACAAGAAATGTAAAGCTCCATCCTTGAGCTGCTTCTTGATCCCTTTCCTATTTTTACTTCCCATCTTCTATTCTCTTACAGATCCATCCTTTCCCAACAGCTCTAGGCACATATTTTTTTGAAGTAAATGAAGCTGATTGAGATCTTGCTGAGCCAGGTTAAACACAGATTCATGTCATGGAAGCCAGAGGAGCTGTATCAATATCAAACCGGTGTGAACAAAAGCAGAATCAGACCCAACGGTATAAAGGTATGGAAACATATATGTCCCAGCTGCCTTTTATTCACATCAGTTTAATGTTAATGAGGTGCCATTAGCTCCAGAGGAAAGGTTCCTGCCTTACAGAGGTGGCAGTAATGGGAGATGCCAGCGGCGCGCGTGTTGTTTGGCACCGCTCTCCCTGCGCCGCGCAGGAGCAGCAGTGCCAGCAGTGCCCTTCCCTGCCTGACCCTGCCTGAGCCCTCTCCCCTGCTCCCAGCTGAGGCTCCTCTTGCCCACCTGCTCTAGCAAGGAGCTCCCACACGTGTTTTTGGTGCCAAGCACGGCCGTAGGGCTCTCCCCATCCCTTGGCTCCGGTGCGTGGCCGAGGAGCGGCGGCTGGCCCCGTGGCACAGCCCCTGTTTCCACGCACAGAGTATTTGCCCACGAGTCAGCCCCAAGGGCTTATTTGTACCTGGTCTTGCTGCCAGGTTAAAGAGCAGTTACCACAGGCAAAGGGAGAGAAATATTTTACAGGTTTGTAATTCATTAAAGCATTGGACCTGTTCCAATATGAGTCTACTGTTGGGTAGGAGAGAAGACATGTTCAGACTGTGGCCTACAATGACACACTTGTAATATTTGTGAACATTTCTAGTGACTGAAACTATTTGCTGTGAGTTCTGCCTGTGCCAAGAGACTCAAGCACACAAATTCGAGGTAATGCCCTTTTGCTTGCATGATTCAGGCTTGTGTCATTTCAAGATTTAATGGTAGATTTGAGAGGGTCACTTCAACCGTGTGCTATAAGACAAACACTCCTGAAACAAAAAAATTCCAGCATAGCACAAACAACAAAATCACCTTAAATCTCTCAGGTGTGGTTCTTTGGTGCCTTGTACTTAAGTGATTTCTGTGCATGTGAAAGAAAACACTTCAAGGATCCTTTTACCTGTATTATAGTCACACATTTACCTGGTTGGAGAAAAGCGTTCTTGTCTTTCCTCTTTTAGAAAACCTGTAAAATAGAATTTACAAGACTTTAGAGACTTTGGCCATGATCCAGAAATCAGTACATATCTTCCAATTAATCAGAAATGAGAAGTTTAAGTAGAAGTCAGTAAAATTGTGTCCTCTGACAAAACTGATAACCACCTCATAGGTTTTGACACCATTGACTTTGGATATCAACCTCAGTCTCCTGTCACTTTCCATAGCAGCTCTAATCAAGGTCTTTCACAATATAAGTAAAAACTACTTTGTTTGTAAAATTCACAGAAAGCTTTAAATTCCTCCTCTACTTTCAAGAGGAAACAACATATGTGTGACCCCAGAAAAAAAAATTAGAAAAAAAGAAATATATGTGCAAAAATTCACAAAATGCACACAGAATCAAAAATATTACATGTTCTGATTTTCCTTCTAATTCTTTACATGCTACTGTCAGAATATCCCTCCAGTTCATTCAGTGTGAATTTGTACAAGCTTATTCAGTGATTTACACAACTTAACACCAATAATTATACTCAGCAGTGAACGTATGTTTCAAATCGTTATCCTAAAAGGTAGAAAGGTTGAAGCTAAAGTAAGGGGAAAGAAGAACCATTAAAAAAAAATAGATTATCCTGCTTTGCCCTGGCTGCAGCTAAATGCACAGAGAGTAGAAGTCAGTCTCCCAGGAATGTATCAAACCAAGCAACATAAATGCAGCCTCATTGCACAGAGTCAGCAGCAGTGCTGCCAGTCTCCAATAGTCACAAGTAAGAAATGATGACGTAGAAAACCAGGAGATGTTAAAGCTCAATGAATGTAAAGGTGCATTGTATTTGTTTGTCAAGTTTTCATTTGAAATTCACACTCAGAAGCTTTTTTCTACCCCTCTGAAGCCTGAAAACATTTATTAATAGCTAAGCTTCTCATATGACTCTAGGAGCTGGGGAGTTTATAGAAAACATTAAACATAGAAAGCGTGGATGGACAAACTCTACAGTTCTGAGAGACAAAAATTGAACAGGACACAAAAGCCATGCCACCGTGGCTGGAAGGACCCTGTGTACCTGGCAAGAAATGATCCAGCAGGATCAAATGCCAGTGTGGGGCCAGTCACGCCAAATCACACAGTCACAGGAGGGCTGGTGCTCTTCATTCCTGGCCTTGGGGTGACACCTCTTCATTCCTGGCCTTGGGGTGACACCTCTGGTTCAGAAAATCTGGGGAGGTCTCTTCTGGGTAAATAAAAGAGAAGCTCAAAAGTCATACACTCTTTCTGAGGATGATGGTCGTAAAGTCAGTACTTGACTTTATGTGACAGTGACTGACCAGAGGTCACTCTCGGGTGGGAACAGGCAAAGGGACCTGAGAGCATTAGCACTGGCTGCGACCAGCACAGCCAGCATGCCCAGTCAGGACATGCTGCTTATTCCCAGGGACCATCCAGGCAGGGTACAGGGTCCCTCAGGAGGCTGTGAAGTCCCCATCTCTGGAGGTTTGCATGGCCCCGCTGGATCACACTCTGAGCAGCTTGGTCTGACATCCCTTTCTGCTCCAAAAGGAGCAGTTCTGCCAAGGTCCATTGTGACTTACACTCTGATATTGTGTTGTAACAGTAATTTCCTTGACTGAGAACAAACCATCGTCCTCTACCATGTTGCACACGATAAACAGACCCAAACACAAGCAAATAGAGACAGAAAATTGGAGCTCACATATTAAAACCCTTTTGCCACTCAATGAACCCCTTTTTAGGCAGCATTTGCATGAAGAAATGGTTGTCCCTGTCTCCACTCCCACCCAGGTGCTTCTCTCTCTACAACACCTGACGGGCTCCAGGCAGCTGCTCTGCTCATGGTGTCAGTGCTCCAGCTCAGCTCACGCCCTCTCAGGCCCGTGTCAGGACACACCACCCAGTGATGAACTCTGCCATCACACCATGGCAAGAGCCCAAGGCAGAGCAAGGCAGGATTTCACTCCCCTTATGGGTAAGCAGCTCTTCATGCTCCCCTTGGAATGAATTAGGAAGGACCTGCAGTCTCGAGTGAAGCCTGTATCAGTGACTCTCTGGTGAGATAATGCCCTAAATTTCCAGCCCCCGCTACGGGCAATGCAGACAGTGTTGGAGTTTCTCACGTTACGGTCAGATGGGAGCTCCTGAGAGCCTCCTGTTGCAGTGCCCCTGGTGTGGAAGAGCTGCAGGTGTTTCAGCAGCCAGCCTTTCCCATAGCCAGCTCCATAGGGCACGCCAGCAGGTCACCCAGCAGCTCCCAGCAGCAGACAGACAATAAATAAACATATATATAACTATAAACAATAAAACAAATTCTAATTTTTACTTTAGGAGCCAGGGGAAATGGCTCACTGGCCAGTAGAGTTATGCAACAATTGACTTTCTTTCAAGCTGCAAATTACAAGATGGCAGAACCACAACTATAAATATGTTCCTGTCGTACTGAAAATAAGCTTTGCTTTCAATTAAGTAGTTGTTAAAAGTAAGTCTCTTTTTAAAGAACTGGCTTATGACGTGGGATATTTCTTCCTTGGCATTTTTAGTACATAGGAGCTTAAATTTAGGTTACAAAACAACCAGCCTGACCTTTTCCCAGAGCTTTAAATCCTGGACAATTTCCATGGCACTCAGAGGTTGCTCAGTGCTTTTGAAAACTGGACCATTTCTTTCAGTTTTAGGAAGGTAGCTTCCAGGTACCAGTCCTGACAAACCCAAACTAATGTGTTTCAGGAAATAGTACTTTTCCTTAAATATAGACAATTATAGACAAACCTTTGTGGAGTCAGATATATAGCCAAAAGTCTGAAGTGCTTTGTGTCAGTAGTACTTCAACAAACTCTATAGGCAAGAAGCACCAGCTATCAGAAAGAGTTTTTAAAAACACAGATCATCTGCTTTTCCATCTCTCCAAATGGAATTCTGAAATGTCATCAGTTTAAGGTTTCAGATGAGAAGATATTTTTATCCATTTAAGAAAAAAAATCCATTTCCCATGCATTAGATTCATGCGAAACTCTAATGTTAGAGGCTGTGTCCATCCTGCTCACTGATATAAATTGTACCCTGACAATCCCAGTGATGGGATTGGAAGTGGGTTGAGCACCACAGCATCTCATAAGACGGCTCCTTCCTTCAGATAAGATATAATTTGTGCTCCCCTCAGGCACCAAAGGCAATGTACCAGTGCAAGAATCTTCTGAGTATCCCAACATTTACAAATAATTGTAAAGACCTGCTAATACGGTTTAGTTCAGCAACTCTTCACAGTGCTGAGTGCTGACAGAAATGACAACTAAGAAAGCATTAAACAGACTTTGGGATGTCTTGAAGGAGAAGGTTTGTGAAGCAGTTACTCCAAGGAACAAGAAGGGAGAAGCATGTTGAACATTTTATAACTGTGTCCTCTCCAGCCCCACGTTTTGTTCGAAGACCGAACAAAAGCCAGTGGTTTGGGTTTTGTAAAACTCCCTAACAAATGGGACAAGAAGTACAATGGTGAGGTTACAGCACAGTCATAAATGTGTTGTTTACTGATGTTCAAATTTCATTAGTTAACCGATACAAAGGTTGAATAAAGATTCAGTGATATTGTGTATGTATCTGAACAAAGTAACTTTTCGTGTTTTCTCACCCACTCATTCATGCCTTCTGAACTCTTCTACAACCCTGACTAGACTGTCTGAAACAAGGTACTAATAACAAAGAAATATGTTACACTTCTGCAGTATTTACCCCTGTTCTACCCATTCTCCATAAATAACACATATTTTGCCTTGCAGCCACAAATTTAGTTGAACTAACACTCATGAGATGAAACAAGTCAAGGCACAGGTATATTTTAAACGTACTTAATCACAGAGATAAAGGAAAAAACAAGGCAAAATTTCATGAGCAGTAATAAAAATGGAGTTTTTGACAGACTGTGTGAGCATTGGTTCCTGAGCCCCAAACTCCAAGGCCTCATCAGTGTCTGGTGCTATCTGCTGGCTCTCAGCAGTCACATGGAAAGCAGGTGGCAGTGCCCTTCTTAAATAGATTTTTTTTTTAAACTTTCAAGGGGTTAGAGAGTCCTATAGGACAAACTAAGGACTTTGATAGAAGTATTAGAATAGCAGTTGATAGAAGTACTTAGAATAGCAACTAGTACAGGGAACACTGTTTGCACACCAATGGAATGAGTGACACTGAAGCCAGAACTGTTAAATGTCTGACAGAAAACCAGAAAAAAAAAAAAAAACCTAGGTAAATTGACTCAGAAGCCCCCTGTGTTAATTGCACTGAAATTAATAATGCAAAGTGATCAAACGAAAAAAATTTTTGGTGTCAGCTGAGATGATATTTTGCCCCATGTCCCTCGTGCCAGAGGCAGGGTGTGCAGTGCCCCCTGATTCCTCCACCGCTTCCCTGGCCATGCCAAGCTGTGCAGTGGGGACTGGTTTGGTGCCAGTTTCTGCCGGTGGGATGCACAGGAAGGTGTTCCAGCACTGGTGCCCAGAGCCAGCACAAAGGCCTGGAAGGCCCCACCAGACTTCAGGATGTGTTGAAGGTCAAATTCTCTGTGGAGTAGTTGCCATCTGTGGCAACACTTTTAAGACGTCTCAGCAGGGAAGCAGTTGCCATCTTTCTACTAAGAAAGGACAATAAAGCTTCCATTCATTTTACTTTTGAAGCTGGATAGGAGTTAGGGAGGTAAATAATTATTAACTTTCTGGTTTCCTTTAGCTGATTCTGCCTCTGCCTCAACTATCCCATTCATTAAATGATGTTACCATCAATTTCATCCCTCACGTGAACATCCTAAAATAAATCTACAAAAATAGTTAAACACTTAAACCACAATGTTTAAATATCAGAGAAGAGGAAAGCTTGTGTATTGCTTAAAAGAAACAAAAAAAGAAAAGAAATCAAAAGCTATACTTTTAAGGATTTTTTTTTTCTAATTATCGCCGTGAATATATTCATGTTTCATAAAAATGTCACTTTATATACTTATATTAAATTTATTAGACTTTTTCATATAATGCATATTTCTGAAAAAAATGCATGTTGCCAACAAAAAATGAGCGCTAAGTAAGAGACAGTTACCCATATTTTATTCTTCTGGAAGTGGAAAATCCAAGCACATAAATCAAAATGACCCTAAAGCAGTGACCAGCATGCCCTAAGCAGATCAACAGTGGTTTCATTGACCTCCAGACTCATAAGGGTCATATTTTCACACAGATGAACTGGTCTTGAACTGCTTTGCCATTGCATTGTGCACAAAGAGACCCCAGCCACAAAGTGTCTCTGCTTTCTGTTAGGGTAACCTGGATCACTTCCCAAAACAAAAAAAATCAAAGCCACATTCCATTTTAGAAAGTGTTTGTCTGTCCTGCCTGGATCCCTTTCTTCTAGTCTTGATTTTCATAAATATGTTTGCACGAATTTACTGTTAATATTCATATTTAAAAAAAAAAACAAAAACAAAAACAAACCACAGCACAATAACAGCCCTCAGAGTTTATTACAGATTTTTCTTTGTTTCTGGAGATTTTTCCAGGGCACTTTTTCACACTTGTGAGACTCCAGCTATTCAGTTAGTGCAAAAACTCTGGGCAGCTTGCTTGAAAATTGTAGACTTTCCTTCTAGTAGACACTCACTTAGGGGTCCCTTACATCACAGTAGCATTTCACAAACACTAATGTGAAAAACCTTGCAGTTTTCCTGCTTGGCGGGAGGGAGCACTGAGGCACTGACTGTAAACAAGGGGTTCAGCCCTCTGCTGAAGGACACCACAAAGCTTACATGCCCCCAGAGTTCCCTAAATACACTTGTACGATGTTCAAGCAGTGGGTGAGCCTTGTTTGTCTCCCAGCATCAGATGGCATCCAAGGCTCTCGCTGGCTCTCGGCACGGGATGAATTTTGTCAAAAACAAGCATGGCATGGCTGGCTCTGCAGAACATCTGTGGCACAGGCAGGAGCTGAGCCCAAACCAAACGCCCCATTTACTGCTTTAATCACAAACTCTGCTCCTATCCTATAGAATCCCTCTACACACTCTTGGGAGTGCTCCCCGGGCAAGGTGGAGAAACAGCAAGTGGGGGCAGGAACAGACAGAAACGGGAAGCTGTGCAGGGTAGGTCACCTCCTGTGGGTTCTCATCCTTACCCTAGGATTTTATAAAATAATTACAGAAGCTTTGGGGGTGACTTCTGTGGCAGAACTGCAAAAGACAGAGGCAAGGTTTTGCCTCTTTCAGAAGCCCACATTTTGTTTCTAATTTCAGTGCCACCATTCATATTAATGAAAAATGCACAATGTTTTTGTTGCCTTCTTTTTTTGCAATGGAAGTGATTTCTCTCTGTCAAAATCAATCATCATATCAGTTTTAATCAGATAAAGCTTTTGGCTTCTACTATCTAAATTGCCCTTCCCACAGTGCCTAAGACAAGCATCAGTGCTCCATCACAAAATAAATGTGTTGATATTTGATAGCTCATTTGAACACGATGGTATTTACATCTTAGTTGGTTAGATTTTCATTTAACACAAGTTATGGGTTCACATTGAAAATAAAAACAATACTTCTCTGTTCCTCTTGCCATTCATGTCTACTTTTGTTTCAGCCTAAAATAACACATTGCTGGAGGGTATTTTCTTAACACTGCCAAGCCTGAATGCAAGCCCTGTGGAAAATGTTTGTGTTGGGCTTGCCATGGTCCAGGCTAATAACAACGTGATGATGTATAGGTGAATTCCTGCTCCTCAAGTCCTCTGTGACATACGGATTAGGTCTGCCCTTATCTTCTAAGACATCTGGATGAGTGTCTGGGTTTTAATTTCACAATGAAATCACAGGGGACTTGAGTTATGTTATGTGCTTATGAACAAAGTGGAATATCCCTGGTAAGGGCAAGAGTGGATTACCTTAGATAACTCTACTTAAACCAGGGAACATTTGAGAATGTTGAAGAAAGGAAAGAGGTTCCACCAATAAAAACAAACACAGGCTTAAATTTGTGTTCTGTGTACTAAACATTTTAAAGCTCCTGGAGGTTGAAATATGACCACATGTAAATGGACTGATAAAGCTAAGGCAACTCTTGAAAGACCAGATCAGGCTTCCCAGGACAACTACCAGCACTAAATCCTAATGGCATGCATAAATCATTTGAAGACACATTTATTCAGAAGATGCCACTTTAAAGTCAAAATACTCTGCTTTAATCACCAGAAATAGTATGTGCATACTAACATTTGCAGAAAATGCTCTAGGGCAACATGAAATTAGTATCTTAAAATTCCTAAATACATGCTTTTCCTACGATGAAGACTTTTATCTATTTATGCCCATAAAACTGTCAGAAAAAAAAAGACCTGTGAGAGCATAAAAGGGTCAGTCCTGCAGACTACAGCCCAGCCATGGACAACATTAAAAACATCAAAGTTCATATGATGTTCATGGTTGGGCTCTGAGTGTTGCAGAGTTGAATAATCAGCTTGCCAATTCCAAATCCTGTCATCCAGGACTATTGCAGCTTCCCAGCTTCACTGAGACTCCACTCCCTTCCTGCAGCCTTTGCAGACATTTCCTGCACTCTCAGCCCCCAGTCAGGCTGCAATCCCAAGGGTCCAAGCCTACCCTGTTAGTTATCATCGTGCAAATACCAGTTTGGGTCTGCAGGAGAGCCCAGGCTCAGCACCCCGGGGAAGGGCTCTTCCATTGGAGAAGCAGGAGGGAATCAGACCGAAAGCCCGAAGGATCCAGGTTTATTTTCCAGTATAGCTGCAGACTGTTCCCTGTCTGCTTGTGCATTTAAGTTGCAAAAGTGCTGAACACGTGCAATGTGGGAAAAAATGAAGACACAAATTACGGCATTGAGAGGAAAACAAGTAAAATTCCATTTTGCTTAACACATTAACTACCTGTCTTCTAATCTATTAAAAGCAATCCAGACATATTGAAAGCTTTTAGTAAACCACAGAGATTAATATATACTTAGGAAGGCTTCTGTTAATAGGGTATTAGTTCATAAATGTGCAACCAGTGATTCCATTTTAAATAAGTAACAATATAACCTGCAAAAGTTGTTAATTTTTTTCCCCCTCAAATGTCAATAGAAAATGCATTAGGCTTCACTGAAAACTATGGAAAAACTTTTATTGACTTTGGTGGCGTCAAGATTTCACCCAATAATTTTTTAATTTTCATAACTGCAACCAAATAAAACATTTTTCTCCTGATTTAAATACTCTAGTCACAGTTTCTCTGCCTAGATAGAAAAGTATCTTTAAAATTAAGTGTCTGTGCTTTTCCCATATAGACAAGTTGTTCTATTTAGGCTAATCCAGTCATGAAAAGAGCTAAATGAGGTGTCGAGCTTTCTTTTTGATCCTCAGTTTAACAAGAGTTTTAATCAGTAATAGATCTAACATACGTGTGATGCTCTGCAAGCAACGCAAGAAAGTATATCAGTTTTCTTTCTGAGCACTTCACCTGCTTACTTTGCTTAACAAGCAATCAAAACACAGATCCTGTTGTTATTGTTCATACATTAGATACAAACGGGGCAGCTCCATGCAACTAAACTTTCCCTAAAAGTCTGTGCCTGCAGCCTACAGACTGCAATATTTCAAGGGGAAAATGCTAAGTGAGACACTGGCCCTGGAAAAACGAATTTAGTACAGAAGACATCATTATATGTCTTTCTTATGTGTTATTCACAGCTGTTTCTTAAGAAAGGAAAAAGTCTAATATCCCACTTAGGACAACCTTGTGAGCATAGATGTCCTGCTTGGCTGGAAAGCTGGTGGGGTCCTTTGGTATCTGAAATTACATGTCACTCTGATCCATTTGAAAGACACGGAGGTGGCTGAAATTTACTGTTCTTTTCATTGTGCATGGAGAGCCCACTGGTGTGGGTAAGGCAGACAATGTCAGTCCCACTGAAGGTGTTGCCACCACCAGGTGCCTGCTGCACTCTTCCAACAGCAATTGCACTGTGGGGTGGAAGGGGATGCTCTCAGCATCTCAACTTCACAAATAAATATATTATCTTAAACCACTGGTAAAATGCTGGAGTAATCTTTCCAGTTGTGCCAGAAGGGCAAGCAGCTGGGTGGCAGCTGTGTCTCCCAATCGCGCGTTCAGCACTGGGAGCTGTTGTCAAATGGAAACTGAGTCAAAGCCCTAAAGTCAGCTCTGAGGTTTTAGTGTGTGGATAGGAGCCACGTCAAGCTGCTAAAGCACCAGGACTAAACATCACACCCTCTAGAACACAGTGGATTGGTGAGAAGCAGTTTGCTCATCTTTGACAGGTTAACAGGTATGCCTGAGGATGGAGGCAAAGCTCCAGTTTGCCAGAGGAAAGCAGGAAAGCTTCCAAGACCAAGCAGACCTATCTACCATCTCCAGTGACTGTGGGCAGGCTGAGCAAATTTGCTTTCAGTGTTCAAATGAAGGCTCTGGCGCTGAGAACAGCGGCAGAACCCCACCCAGCCCTGAGATGCAGTCTCACCTTTCCTGTGCAAGCGTGTGTGGGCCCCCCTCAGCCACACACCTCCTGCTGCTCTGCGGCCACCGGCGTGCTTGGTCTTGCCAGCCCAGGTACACCTCGAAGGGCCAATCTTGCAATCTTGCTCAGACAGACGGGTTGCACGTAAGTAATGAGCTGCTAGCATCCCAGCATGTTAGACAATATGCTGACAATGTCATAACATTATTTCATCCTTCTTAAAAGATAAGACCCAGCCTGTTCTAACCTGCTTAGGTCATTATCTTGTTACCACAAGATGCCCTGTCACTAACCAGTTTAGCTTTATGTAAAGCTATAATTTGCACTAAAATGAATTATGTATTGTTTACAGTTTACCATTAAATTACAATGAACAAAAACGAGCACCTAGGATGCGTCTTTCAAAGTCTTCCAGATGAGTTTAAATGTACACAGAAACAAATGTCTTGATATAACAGCATTAGAAGTAGGCTGGAACTTGGTTGACTAATTTTCACACTAACTTACTTAAAAGCCAGAAAGAAAACAGTGAAGATCTTTATACAGGCCATCAAAAAGCCTGACTGCAAGTGTTTCCAATTTGCTTTAGTAATTAAATCGAAAGGAGTTTAAGGGTTTTTCGCCGAGGTCATTTACTACTTTGGAATTTTACTGCTTGCTTTGCAAAGAAAACAAACTGGAATGAGTCACTGGTGAGTATAAAGAGTGGATGAACACTGCTAAACAAACCAAACAGTGAGCTCAAGTGGATAGAGAAAACACAAGTCAGAATTCTAAATATGGATCTGAGAATAGTGTAAAAGGATTAGACGTCTTTGTCACATGAAGAGCAAACCCACATGCCAGCATGCCTTTCCAGTGCAAGCAGCCACTGATCAAAGTAACATCTACCAGTTTGTAAATATGCTAATCTTCATGTTTACACAAAAGTGTCAGCACTTGCTTTACATCACAAAGAGCCTCATACAGTTGAAGATTAATTACTTCCAACACTGAGATAGTGTGTAAATACTGGTTTCACCAGAACCCTACCTTTTGCTCTATTTGCACAGCTCAGCAGAGGTGTATGTTGCTAAGACAGATAATTCAGGGACACTTACAAAGTGTCAAATACCTCCGGATAGATAGACTTCTGACAGGTATTTTGGTGATTATGTGGAGCCAGGATTAGGCAGGTTTAAGCTTCATGTTGCAAACACTGGATTGAAAAAATATTTCTGCCGTATTAACACTTCCACATTAAACACTCCAGGAGGTATTTCGCAGGAGGACTTGCTGCCCAAGGCAGCCAGCCTTGCACGTCCCTCTTCAGTGCGTGCGCGACGAGGTGGCGATGGCAGCACAGGGGCTGACAGTGGCCAAGCAGAAGGGACGAGGTGACACATAGGTTGGTCTGTCCCCAGTCCCTGTCCCCAAGAAGGCAGCTGGGAGCCCGCAGCCCCCATCCCCGGGCAGTGCAGTGGCAGCAGGAGCTGCAGGCTGAGCTGCACCGGTTTGGGCAGGCGGCAGAAGCAACTTGTGCAGCAGAGATGGAGGCTGCTGTGGTTAAATCAACATGCTCCATCTCACGTTTGCATAGGGCAACACAACCATCTGATTAATTACTAATTACAGTGGATTGCTCCTAAGTAGGTTCACAGCAATAATAGTAATAAAATGACTAAAAGAAGCATTATTAGCATAGTTAATTATATGACCATTGACGAGATTATTGATGGAGATACAAAATGCTGTTGAACAAGAAAGATATGTTTGACATTGCTTAAGAGAAGCTTTGCTGTTGCTTCATATCTTTTTGGATTTTTCTAATCATCTCATCTGTGTTCCAAAAGTGCAAAAAAACAGTAATTATCTCTGTTTGATCTTTGACTAACAATTATTTATGAATCTAATAGAACAATAGTGTTTCTAAAATGTAAGTAAACCCAGTAATCTTTATCAGCATAAAATCTTCAGCCACACTGGACTGGGTTGTGGGAATCTGTCGTGTGATGAAAGCAGACAATAGTAATTTATTGGTTTAGTCATAATCCTTTCAGTAGTCCAGATTGCTGTTGCAAATTTGTTAAAAATCTGCTACCATTCACTGAGCAACAGTACAACACCTGAAGCAATAACATGGGTGGGGAATGTAAAGGAGCACTCAGATATTCATGTGTGACATGAGTTAGACAAGGCCACGGGAAAAGAGCTGAGAAAGAACAAAGTTGCATAAACCAGAGAGAGATTCCTGTTCTCCCACAGCATATATGCAATTTAATCTCCAAATGGAGACCAGTTTAACTTTTCAAATGCTTCAAGAGTACAGAAAAAGTTATTCACTCAGCAGTTATTTTTTATCCTTTACAGAGAGGCCACGTGCTCCCATGAAGGACCTACTGCAATGAGACACCACCTGCGTAAAACCACACTCTCATGTGAAAAGTATTTACACTAGTACACACTATTTTCCCTTTAATTTTTCTTTATTTGGTGCACTTGGCAATACATAGCTCTCAGCTTAGTCAGCCCTAGTGTTTAACATGGCAACTTCAAGAATAAATATTAATATTTTTAATCATCTAGTTTGGCAAAGGAACTGAGGAGCAGCTGCTGTATGTACGACTGCCTTCAGTTCTTATCCTCAAACAGGCTGGACTTGACTGCCCCCCTTTAAAAATATCCTAGAAGGCAGACCTCTGCTGGAGTTTAACTTTGGTGGCAGGTACAATTACAGGCTCCCATTGAGAGGAAGACAGAGTTGTGACCAAGTGATATAGATCTGTTTTCAGAGCAACACTCAGCAAACAAACAATACTCCCAAGCACTTCAAGGGAAAACAGGACAGCATAACTGGTTGTGTTAGCACGTTTGTCTCAACATGACTTTTTGGTTATGTTCTGATCACTTACTGCTAGTCATCATATTTTATGAACCTCACCCATGAACACTAACATGCAAACTGAAATTTAGGACTCCTGACCTTTGCCACAAAATGGCCATAGGTGTTCCCACAGCTGTTAAATAAACCTACGTTTATGGAGCCATAAATGTAGTGCAGGTGAAGTTTCCAGTGATGTAATAGCAACTTCCATAGCTGTGCAGTTTGTCATTTATACAGCAGTGTACCATCACCAGTGAATATTGTTTTACAATAACAGCACAGGTTCCTTCGATTAAATCACTCTTTCTTCATTTATGAGTCATTTGACCTTTAACCTCTCAGAGGAAGATCAAACCACTTCTTAAGGCCCCACTCTTTTAACAGAGGAGCACAACAGTTGGTTAGATAACTAAGGAGGTTGGTATGTGCCCCCAGGGTTTCACAAACAACTGTCCTAGATCTTTTATAAGATAATCTTAACATAATCATGTAGCCACAAATTGTCGTGTAAATTCCCAATTAAAAACACCAAATAGGAGCTGTAAATCATGATACAACTGCCACCTTTTCAGGACTGAAATATGGTTTGAAAAGCAGTAGAGAAACTCTTGTTTGTGCTTGTTGTAGTACTCAACACAGCAACAGCAAAAGAGTCAATTTGATTTACAAGAGAGCGACAAAGTGATGGGACAACTTAGACTGCCCAAAATATAACGTAAGCAGCAACAGAGAACACAGAACTTACAAAACTGCTCCATCCCCCATTCAGGACTATGCTTGTAAAAATGAGCATTTGTGTTGGCATGGCTCCACACCCACTCCTTGTCCCAATTTACATTAAACTCCAGCATGCTCCTGTTGGAAGGATTGATGGCAATTTAGGGGATGGGAGGAGATTTTGTTTTTAAGAAATGGCAGCTTGATTACAATATAAATGTTAGAAAAATAAATAGCCATTAAAGCCTTTTATTCATGGCTGATTGGCTTCATTCCACAAACTTTAGCAAAGTTTGAATCAGACAGAGCTGAAAACATCCCATCTGCCACAGCACTTTGGCCTTTGTCAGGGATCCAGCTGAGCTGTGGGTACTCACTCACAGTGGGTGACACATGTCCATCAGGACACAGATCTCCAGCCTAGTTTATGGCACCACAGGTCCTTGTTCCAGGACATCTGCTTTTATCCTGCCACCACCAAAAGTCAGTCTGTTTCCTTTGCGAAGATCATTATGTAGCCTAACTCATTCCAGGACTAGGCTTCAGTGCTAAGCGTCTTGGCTGCTTTTCCTTCACATGCACACTCACTTGAAGATGCACATCCCTTCCCTGCAACATCCTTCCCCACTCTGGCAGCCAGAAACATGATTAGAATGGGTTTTATAGGTGGTGCATAAACAATCCCAACAATTAATTACAAAATTTTTAAAGCATTCAGCAAATGTCTTAGTTGCTGTCAACAAGCAGTCAACAAACGCAGATCGCGTTTTTCTCCTCCTACTTCACACTTTCCATGTTTCCCAACACTTGCCAGAATGTTGTGGTGATAGATGCAGACAATAGATGCTTTACTAAACATGTCCTTCATATCTGCATAATCTCCTTTAATATATATCATTAACTTGGGCCAGTCCCATGTTATTGCTTCCTCAACACTGCTGGCACATCATGATCTGGAAGGAGCTATTTATTCCTCCAAGAATGTGACTGTCTCGCCCAACCAGTCGGACCTCAAAATTTTACCTTCTTGTCCATCTTAGCTTCTGTTCCCTACAGTAACTAATGCAGAAAAGACAAAAATGAGACACTACAGCCACTGACTTGCAATATAACATTCTTCCCAAAAACTTTTCAACACTGCTAAAGCCTGAGCATTTGCAAATCCAAGGTTACGGAAATGTCTTGAGATCACTAATAAAATCCCTACTAAATACATTTCTCAAGTGTAAAATATAGTCAGAGAGATAATTTTTTTTCAAGTGTGAAACTCATGCTTCTGAGGTGCACAGGATCTGAATCTTCTGAAGGGAACCTCAGATATCTCAGGACAGAAGAATTCCAGAACTGTAGAGGGGACACCTTCCTCTGTGTTATCTGGTAAAAATTTGCACTTGGGTCACATGATAGAAACAAATTGCATGGGAAGGAATGTGGAGAAAACAATAGTAAGAGGCACATGCTGAAGAGCCAGAATGGTCAAGTGGTGGGCAAGGCCAGATTCTCAGCCTGAGAAACCCAGACTAAAGCAGAGTTCAGGGAGTCAGAGCTCTTTCTCTTACCCCAGGTTTAGTGAACGAGCCCCAGGACTACAGCCCCCGAACAAAGAGCCTCAGATGGAAATGCTCAGATTGGAAATGGCTGCAAAGAGCCTGCAGTGAGGAAATGCCTGGATGTCTATCTAGGGCCCACATCTCACAAAGGAAAAACAAACCCGTCTGAAGGCTCCCTTGCTGTGACGCAGCAAGAATTTGTGGTCCTTCAAAGCTGGCTGGGATGGTCTGGCTGCCAGTGGCAAAGCTGCCCTGACATTTACTGCTGTGTGTGCTCCCCAGGACAGCCCCACGCTGGCCACCAAGGCACTCCTGAGGCCACGCTCACCAGGAATGCTGTTCCGTGTGGCACAGCCCCACGCCCTGCTCTGAGCCATCCTCCCCCCAGCAGGTCCCACATATCGCTGTGCCACAAGAACCCCTTCCTCCCCTCCCAGGCACAGAGCAAAACAGCCTTTTTTCTCAATACTCCTATGTTTCTACTTTCACTCTTTTGCCTTTCTTTTTAATTAATTTTGTCTTTCTGAATTCAGCTATCAGCTTATCAGAGGACAATACTAACAGCCTCTCCTTTCTACTCTGTCTTCTTTCTGTGGCCAGCAAAGGAAATCCTATGAGAACGATGGTGACATCCCACCCTATCAGGCAATTTTGCCCAGCATAACACTATGGCCAAATGTACTGATGTTTCCACTGTTTTGATGCATAAATACCTCCAAAAGGCTCTTGTCATCCTTCCTTTTGGATAAACGAACTCAGATCTGGGAATTTTCTATATACTTCTTGTGAGTGGCTGTTTCTAGGAGTCGTTACAAATCCATACTTTGTGCTCCTTAGCAATATCTGAAGGCCATGGGAACAGCTGCACAGGGAATTTCATCTACTCTGCTTCATTTGTAAGGCTCTTTTCAGGTCCTGAAGATTCAATGCTCACACCATGCCAACAGACTCTGCTTTAGGCCACAGGGATCATTCAGAACCATGCTAATAAAAGTTGATGGTAGATGCCTAAAATATGAGCTCTGTTGATCTGAATTACACAGATATTCGTACAGGCCCTGCAAGCCTCCCCCAAAATGCATAGAGTTCAGTCCAATGCAACCTATGAAAACTGCTCTGGGACCAATTTAATTTTTTGATTGTTCTTAAGCCCTGACTAGGAGCCTAGAAGTTTTGCTCCTAGGACCTTAATTTTGGTACAGACTGTATTCATGTTTGCTCTATAAGTGCAGAAGCCAACCCCTTCCTTTTTCTTTTTTTTTTTTTTTGCAAATGCCACAACAGCTCCTCTGCTCCCCAGACAGTCCGGAGTGAAGGCAATTCATCTTGCAAGGAAAGGCCAGCAGGTTCACCAACCTAACTAACAGGCATGCTACAGGAACCCTAGACTATGTTCAGACATCAGCCTTTTCTATATTGGGTAAATGTTCGTGCCTCTTATTGGCATTTCCTACCCATTGTATTGTCCTGGCAAATTCAATGCAGTACTCTTTGCCCACCCTTGTTGGGCTTTAAGTCCATATATCCTGTACCTCTGCAGAAATCCACTGAAAATCGGATTTCTTTTCCTTGGCAATCACTGCTAAAAACATGACAGA
The DNA here is from genome assembly GCA_013397915.1 of Daphoenositta chrysoptera. Taxonomy (NCBI): domain Eukaryota; kingdom Metazoa; phylum Chordata; class Aves; order Passeriformes; genus Daphoenositta; species Daphoenositta chrysoptera. The sequence goes on along the minus strand of VZRO01000185.1, from coordinate 142,431 downwards.
ACTTTACAAAAATACAAAACGGAGTCACCCAGGAGCATTCTTCTCCTTTGCTTTGAACTAAGCTACCAGTAGCTGTGATAAAAACAATACAACAGGTTCAGTGGACAACCAAAAAAAGGCCAGGAAGGAGATCAAGTGTTAGCCCTGCTTCTCCCTGAAGGAGATCAAGTGTTACACCGGCATCTCCATTTTTTTGAGTCTTCAGCTGTTATTAATATTTCAATGCTAGACTGGCAATATTCAGCACCTGATGGAGATGAACATTACTGCAAACAAGCACAGCAGAAGTATATCGCTCTTTAGGTTTTGGATTTTTGATAAGCCATTGCCGTAGTGAAATCTGTCCAACTGTTCAGGAAAATCTGGCAAAGTGAAAGGAGACCCTCCTGCCCGAACCCCGTAACACAGAACCTTGTGCCAGATTCCTGTATTTCTTTCTTGCGTAAAATTTGCTTCAATCGGTTGACAGAAGGTTTGGGGTTTTCCAAATGTTGTGAACCTGGTTGAGATTACTGAAATCCTCAGCTCTAGGAGTGTTGGGTTACTGTTCTTTTAAAGCATGCTTCCTCTGACAACAAAACGTAATTAAGGGGGGCATCGCTGTCATGTTACGGTCTCTTTTTAGAAGGTCTGGAAGAATGTAAAAAGGGCATAGCAAAAGTTGCTTAACCTCCTTAGAAATAAACGTCCCTAACATTTTTACGTCTTCTCTTTGGTCCATTATTGGTCACAATGATGAAACAATTTAAAGGAGAAAAGGTCACGGCAAAGCAGTGAACTTTATATGCTCTTCGGTGCAATAAAAGTTACTTAACATCTTAGCATGGGAAAGGCATGCCTGGAAATACGAGGGAAGAGGATGGATTTCAGATTCTCAGTAGGCTGTTCAGAGAAAAAAGTCTTTGGGTATCTGTGAATCAAAAACCAAAAAATAAGAAACACTTGCAAATTTTCCATCTTATCTAATTTCACTAAAAGGAAGAAAACCAAGGTTCAAACCTTCCATGCAATATTCAACACGCATGAAGTATCATGCAAAACCAGCTACCTCATTTCCAACACATGTGCTCTACTGAGGGTAAGCTCAAAAATTGGCATGGTTTAACTTGTCTCTAGTTTATGCCAGCACGTACAGGGAAAAAAGATAAATTTGAGTCATGAACATTATTTTAGGCTCTATATTGAAAATTAAAACCATGCCTAATCTTTTATCATATGTATTTTTTATTTTGATTATATGCAGCTAGTGTATGAAGGAAAATTCTTAAACCATCTCTGAGTTGTTCAAAAGCCAACACTTTCTAGAAAAATTACCTTTTTCTCCTTGTTCTCATGCTGCCAATACAAACACAACTCCTTCTAATAACACAAATGTCAAGCCTTTCAAAACTTTTTTTTTTAAAGCCAAAGATTCTGCAGAAACAAATAGGAACTAAAATCCACACATTTCTTGGGATTTGGGGTTTGTTCTTTTTTCCCTTATATTAATTTTTTTTTTAATGAAAGAGATAATTATCTTCCTAAGGCAATTATTTTTGATCCCTAATTTTAGAAATTGCACTGGGGTAAGAGTGATTTTATTTTTATATATTTTTTCCCAGAGTATGTTTTCCTTCAAATTTCAACATAAATCCTTTTTAAAGCTTACTCAGCTTTTCACCATTCTGGAGGTTCATACTTTTATGTATTTCTGGCCAGTGTCAAAAGAAATTTTTTTTCCAGCACCCAATTTTACAAACATTTTTGAAGTTTATTTGCATTGTCTCACAAGTCTTCACAACATCAACTGATTCCAAAAATTTTACTGATTCAGTCAAAAAAGTAATATATTGTACTGTGTGACCAAATAAAATCACCCCAGACTTCAAGTCCTTAATATTCAAAACCTCCATGAGTGAACTGTAACCAAGAAGAATCCATTATAATAATTTGAAAAATGAAAACTTGAAAAAGTTGTATCTGTTTTTGAACAATTCATGAGCACAGAATGAGGCACAATTCATGGAATGAATTATTCTTTGTGAATTATTGGCCCACTATTATCCTCATAACCAATGAGACACATGATTTACATTTCTTTTACAGGCGATAGTAGCTAATTGATGTCCTGGTGTGATATGGAATGAAGCACAGTCATATAAATAAATTGTTTCCTAAATTCTTCACAAAAACACATTAATATCTTTGACACCATGCAATTGTATGCGGTGAACACTGCTAAGACAGTAATCGTGTCATCAAGAGTTAATTTATTCTCAGCAAGTCCATGTAATGCAGATATTAATCTCCCGGAGCACACACTGTTGTTCAGGGTTAAAACATTCACAGTTTCTGAAACATAAACAAGTCTCACACTCGCAGCTGTTCTGCAAGAGCCAAACAGAGCTGCTGCTCGGTGAGGATTTGTCACTTAGCTACCTTTTTTTGAAGAACAAGTAAAGAAACTCAGAACACAAAGGGAGGGTGAACTTGTTCATATTTCCAGAGACTTTTCTGCTCCCTTTGGGTTACAGCTATCAAGTTACGGATGCATAGGAACTCTTACAAAGTGAAAAATGCAGCTCTTGGTGAGTGGCACGGCTACACATTAGACTCAGAAGAAACACCCTTTTAGGAAGACAGTTTCAATGCAAACAGGGCTTAAAAAACTCCAAACCTCTTCCTAAACCCATCTTGTTGTGCTGCCACCTTACAATTCAAAGCGGACAGAACACACCCCCGGAGCAAAGCTGATGCTTGGGCAGAGCTTTGGATTGCTCTTCCAGCAGCCAGGACACGCAGGGCCACCACTGGAGTCACTCCCTTGCCACCTCGAGCTCCCAAGAACACAAGAAACCTCTGAGCAGGTGCCACCACAAACCCCACAGCCCTTAAAGGTTCAGAATAAGGGCAAGGTACCCCCTGGCCCCTGTCCAGGCAGCAGTGCCCCGAGCAGGAGGAGCCTGCTCCAGCCCTGCCTTCTCCACGCTGCTGCCTCCAGGGAAAGCTGCGAGTGAGGAGATTTGATACACTTCCCTGAGGTGTAATTGTTAAATTTTTTTTCTATCTTTCTTTTTCTCCAGTTGGCTGCCTTGACTATGGGCTCAGCACAACCACTGTATGATATCTTCATCAACCACTTGAAAGCTCTGGGTCAGAAGCTCTGAGATTTGGAGGTAGAGACATGCTAATTTGCTGAATGGCCCTTTTGACCATAGTCAATTTCTACTAATTAGAAAAAAGAAATAATTAACTAATGTTGGCGAAGAGCTTTGAAGATGAATAAGCTATGGGGAAAGCACTAGGCATATTAGTGGGAAACAAGTTTGATCCTTTTTTAAATTTGTATTTAAGTAGCTCAAAGTGATTATAAATGGACCAAATGTAATAGCAACCACGGTAAGATTAATACAATGTCTTTTGGGAAATTACAGTTTATATTATACAATTAAGTATTATACAATCACTTTATTTTAAGGACTCCTCCTTGGAATTTTCTATTTAGTTCCGGTCAGTATGCTTTTTATATGTCATTTAATCCTTCCTCTAATTTGTACAAGTAAATTATAATTACTATATAATAATAATAATAATAGCAATGGTTAGACAAGTAAATGTGAGTCTGCACCTGAGAAATATCATGTTATAAAACAGCCAGATAGGAATTACTCAAGCAGGTTGTTTTCCATTCACCGGATGCTTTGTCTGCTTGTAACTCTTTTCAGAACAGCACTGTAACACCTTCACGGGGTGCACACAATGAGCCACATCCTGAACTGGTTATATCAGCTCAGCCCCATTCCTTATCACAGTCCAAAGCAATAGTTACCCCACTTTGAAACCAGATGAAAATGGCAAAGCAAAAGATGAAGCTCCCCTTTCTTCTTGTTGAATTCTGGAGGTATTTGATATGAAAACTTATATTTCTATAAGTCTCTTTACCTTGCAAAAAGAGCATGGGGAACGCTGTTCAGGTCTGAAACACTGCTGGGGCCCCAAATGAGAGCACTCAGTTTGGACAAAAATATTCTCTTTATTTCCAGCTCCTATAAAAAAGATCCAACTTTTTCATTACCACTAGACCAGAGCCCGTTCCCATCTGGGTATGCACCCAGGTACCTCAGCTGCAGCAGCATGACCAGAATTCCTGCATGAGTAACACACTGCACTCCTGCAGGAAGGACTATACTTTAGCTTACCTAACCAGCCACTCCTCAGAGACACCTCTGCAGCACATATTAGTGTGTGCTTCTCTTCTCCCCTCCCTTTTCAAAGTGCCACTCTGAAATAATTTACCCCCTGTTAGCTGGGATGATAAATGGAAGATGTATTTGGCAACCTTCATACCTGGTTTCCTTCTTGGCACCTCCTCTTGCTTGTAAAACTCAAGATGAAATTACCATCCTACTGTCATTACTATTCCATTGCCACAAACCATCTGGACACTTTATATATGGTGTAGAGAAAAGAAAAGAGTAATAGAAGCTTTGGACTTATGTGTTGGTTCCTACCCTGCTTTGTGGACACATGATGCAGAGCCCTCGAGTCTGATAACACATCCTTTTGTGTAGGAGTAAACTAAATGAGGTGTCATGACATGAAAATTCAAGGCTTTAGCATCTTTTGGTATCTCAAATTCTAATAAAAGTAAGAGGAATGTAGCTCCTTCCTGAGATGGATCTGCTGGATTGACCTAATGCACTGTGTGGGCTTCAGAAATGAAAGCCCAGACTCCCTGTCTTCTGCATGTGGCAAAAAAACCTTAATTATATTTTTGGTAAGAAAAAGGAATTATCCAGTGTATTTGGCTGCTGTAGGACCCACTGACAATTGGACTATTGAACTGGTCTTTAAGATGCCTTCTTGAAGTGGTAAAGAAGATTATGAATATATATGTGTATGAGTATATATTATATTGATACTTGTTTGTTTGTTTATTGTTTATAAAATGAACAAGTTGTAGGGAAGCTCAGGAACAAATATTTTTTGGTGAAAATGTGCCCCAAGCCTCAAACAGATGATTATAACTTTAGAGAAGGTTGACAGTCTGCCAGGCAAAGCAAATCAAATCACAGGGGATCAGTACGAAGAACCTGTTGTTCTCACAAACCCAAAGTTCAGTTTCAAGGAACTTCAACCATGACAAATCATGAGTTTGTGGATGGCAGTACACCAGGGATGGGTCATTCTCATGTACTACTGATCCCTGGGGTGAGGGAAGTCCAGAGGGAAGGAATTTGAGTGACATTTTAGCTTTTATTTCACAACGGAGGACAGTGAACAGCTTTCTGGAGTGTGGCTGTGTGGCTGGAGCCCTGCATTTCCTTAGCAGTTCTGCTGTCCATCCCCCCAACTTCTGATGTGTGTCTGGGCTGTGAACTTCAAAGCAGCATGACAGAAATATTGTAAAGGAAAAATATCAGGCAAAAGTCACTTATTTTTCCAACCAACCAGTGTTTCTCTTTTTCCCCCAGACATTTATTCTTATCCTACTCTGTAGTAATAGCTAGAAAACGACATATACATAGCTCCCTACCATAAAAATAGCAACAAAAGAGAGTGATACTCCAAACCAGTCTACTAGGAACAAGTCTTTCCTTAGAAGTAGGAAAAAAGCCTACAAAATAGACGAAGCATGTGAATTAACTAGTGCCACAATTTCCAAAGCCACTGAAAGCAAAGGAAGATCCAAGAACACGCTGATATTTATATAAATAGGGGTGTTCTATCAGATCTTGCAATGTGACAACAACACATGTCAGTATCAGCACAGGTCCTGCCGGCAACACCTTGAAAACTGTGTGGAGGTATAGAAAGTAAACAGCACTAACTGTGATTTCCATGATAAAATAAGAATGTAAGGAAAGTCTCTTGGGATCCATAATCTGGAATTGTCATGGGATACAGATTGTCTGTCTTTCTGATAAAAGATGTCAGTTCCTTTTCTGGGATTTAAACAGAAAGAAGCTCTTGTGATTATTAGGCTGGCTGTATACCATGAGGGCTGTTGACAGAATCACTACAAACAGCAGATGTGTCTGCTTCAACCATCAATGTACCTAAAATTTCTGTATCAAAAGAGCAGTGCAGCCCAGTCTCAGCCACAGAAAATGCAATTTCCTGACTCCAGAGCTTCTAATTTGCCCTAGTACACGCGGTGGAACAAATCTAAAATTTCCTGGTATCTACACAGATCAAAAAGCATCCACTAGGTCGTCCTACGTTAGGCATCCATAATTTTAAAAAGCAACTGATTAATTAAGCTTGGGCAAGCTGAGGTGGTTGTTGCCATTTTGCAGAGCTGGAAGCTCACACTGTGAGGTGTGTGTTGTTCTATGGGGAAAGGATGTGCCCACTGAGCCAGCTCACCTCACACCCTTGTGGGAAGCTCTCCTGGCTTTCAGAAGGGCAGCCCAAGCTGCAATATGCTGTCTTGAAAATTAATTAAGAAGAAGTGCATCCCACACTGAGAATTATTATACTTAAGTATCTTTAGTACTCCAAAGAAGTCCAAAGACAGAAATACTGACCTTTCTGCTGCCAGCATCAACAGTGCTGCCAATCCAGTGAACAGAGAAGCAAGCCCTAAACAAAACAGGCTTGTTGCTCAAGGTTCATTTTAAAGCATAGGACTGAAAATAATTTTCCAAGTGCTAGTAATAAAGCAGAATTCACATGAGCTCTCTGAAAACAAGTCTTTGGGCTGCACCAGCAGCAGGTCTCATTTTGCACACCACAGCCTGGCTGGTGAAGATTTGCACAGCAAATACCAGGACCTGCACTTCTGTGAATTCCTACTAAAGGTGTGGGGTGGAACCCCGTTGTGCTTGGAGACATCACTCCAAAGCTTGAAATGGCTCCTGTCAGAGCACAGAGCTGGGCGTGAATGGCTCTGTCACTGTGGGAATGACCATGCCCTCCTAATGTCAGATACCCTGCAAAAGCAAAGCAAAGAGGGACAGCAAACATGCTCTTTTCTTGTCTGGTGTTTGCCCAGTTGAAAACGCACAGCTCTCAGCCACTCCACGGATTTCCTCACACCCTCAGCCCAGCATAAACCAGGTTGCTCTTCGGTTTCTTACACAGAACCAAGCACATGTGCAAACAGCAAACTCCAGAGCGTCACACACTGACCTGAGTCATCATTTCTGTGCTGTTTTCAGGTCTGCAGCAGTGCCACAGCAACAGGACTGGCTTCCCTCCTGCACTGCTCATAGTCCAGACTAACTCTGCTCAGATCAGTGGCACTGCACCCCGCTATCCAAAAAGAGAGCTTTTATCCCTCAGCATTAGAGCTGGCAGCCTGAAAGCGTGGGTTTCTGTATTAAATCCTGGCAAAACACCATTTCCACCTATACTGCTGTTTGTGACTCACATTTGCTTCACTACCAAGGGTGGGAGAAGGGCCTCAGCACTGCCTGTTCACCTTAGTGCTCCTCCTGTGGTTCTTACTGCTGCCCACCAGGTCAATCCATCATCTGCCAAGCACAATGCAGGCACCCATGATGCCCATACTCACCCTGACATACAGACCACTTCCAGACTGCTACACAGCAACACCATCATCCAAAAATTCTCTTTATGACTTTGAGTGGTCAACCAGAAAAAGAAAAAACACCCAGTTTATAGCAATGACCTGTCTTCTACTCTAGACCACCAGTAAGAGGACCCAGGAAAGAGGAAACTCAAACATAGGTGACACTGAATAATAAAATCCCTACAGCTGACATCCAGTGCAAGGGCAAAAAGAAGAGTTAGAGCTAGAATTCTGTACAGCTGCCAGTGTTGATGTTGCTGACAGCTTCAGTTCAAGACCCTGAGATGAGCTCAGCTCATGGTTAGAGCAGGGCACTAATAATGCCAGGATTGCAGGTTTGATCCCTGTATGGACCATTCATTTAAGAGCTGGACTTCCAACTCAGAATATTCTGTGATTCTGAATTAGGCAAATATTGTTCATGCAAATCAGAGCTATGCAATGTTTAAAAAAATATTCCTGTCATCATGAATCAATATTCATGGTATTTCTTCACCTGTGTCCTCCTCTCTCTTCCCTACATTTCCACTGAACTTTCCTCTCACCCCTTCCCCAGAGCACACCAGCTAAATGCCCAGCATGTAATCCATGTTGAAGAGCAAGTAATTTTATTAATTAATCCAGGAAGCTGGATATTGCAATATTTTTCAGGCAATTTCTTTCATTGAAGCCTGGCTGTCAGTTGATTTTCTGCATGTGTGTGATGTCAGGGGAACACGGTGAAGAGACAAGTCAGCTTCATGGGAGGGTGGATGCTTGCTGTCCAAAGCAGGGAGCTTCCAACAGCCGGATCCAAACCACTGAAATCAAAAGAAACACTCTCTTTTCATTGACTTCAGTGGGCTTTGGATCAAATCCACAAGCTTTACTAACTCAGCAGTGTTAGCACACTCAGTTTTGCAGAATCGGAGTGACTGACTTACAGATGCCCACTCCCACTTTAATATTTGTCCTACTCTGATAAAAGCATCATCTCACATGTTTTGGTTTTTTTTCCCATTTATTTTTCTCTTTTCTTCTTTTTTGAAAATACATTCTGACTACGCCAAAAGGGCAAATGGCCAGTTTAACTTTGATCCTCGTGAGTTACTTGTCTCTTCAGCAAAGTTCTCATTTGAAGTGCTTTCAGCACCTGATTTATTAACAGTCGGGTGGAGTTAGGCTGTTTTGCAATTCCTGAGAAGCTGATAATAAATCTGATGCTCGTATCACAGGTGGTGCTGATATTTTTAGCTGGACTGCAAAAAATGTTCGTAAACTGAAACAAATGTTTCTGTATTGATGCTTCCATCCTGGAGTCCAGAAAGCGACTCATGTTGTCCACTCTGGTGGACATTTTGCCTTTCACAGACTTCCTCTGTGAATACTCTAAATTCAATCTTTTAAATGACTTCTCTTCATATTATACTCATAAATTTTATTTTAATAAAATCGGCGCCTAACAGGCATAAACAAAAAATGCCAAAAAACCCACCTTAATTGTTTTTCAAAACTTTGCACATTTTGTTTAAAACAGATGTTTCCCTGACTTGTCACTGTGATGAAAGGAAACTCAATATCCCCTCTGCTTAGCAGTGCAGAGCTGCAGAAACAAGGAATGACAGAGGAAGAGCAAGAATCATCTTAACTGGGAGGTGATTATTACAGCTAGAACAGGAAGAGAAAGAGCAAAGATACGTGCTGGTGGTGGGAGCTCATGTATTTGAACATCCTTGTTACCTTTTTTTCTCACAGTCTAGATTAATTTTAAAGGCTGCATCTGTGTGGTTCAATACTCCAGCTGAAACAAAGTCAAATAAACTCCACCCACCTGTTGGGCAACATTCTGCAAATCCAGTATTAATGTCACGTTCCTAATTATATTTCACTTCTCCTGTTACATTTTTGCTATGATCCTGTCTTCACTGAAAGCAGCTTTCATCTTAAACACAGTTTTTCTCTTTAACTGCCCACTTACCCTCCCAAACACCATTCATGATGCACAGCCTGGTAATAGTTCTGATTTTCACGGATAATCTTAATCCCAAGTTTACAGTAAAGTATTAATTGTATGTTTTCTTTCAGTCTGACTCATCCTTGACTCTCTCAAGCCATGCTTAGTTTATAAAGCCATCACAAATGGTGTGATACACTTGAATAAGAGCCAAAAGCTTTGTAAAGATACTTTGCTGCCCGGAACAAAGCAAACATGTATTTCTATTCTTTCAAAAAACTGCCGTGTTGCCTTTGATATGAAGGCAATGTGAAGCAAAAGAGACAACACACTTAATCATAATATTTCTCCTTTGTCCAGAGGTTATCTTCTGCCTGGTCAGAAAACTGGATCCTTTACAGATCCAGCTGCTCATTTAGCAAACAACACAGGCCAGTGCTTAAAATATGTAACAGTGAAAAAGATCTTACATGCAAACAAATCAGGTATTTAGGTCCAACAGGCTGGCAGTCCCATATGTAATTTCAAAGGGTCTTTTTGTTTTAGGGCACTGGTGATTTCCTTTTCCAATACCACTCTCCTATAATTTTGAGAGCAATTACACCACAGATGCAGGAGAAAGAGGCACAACTGATGAGAATCATCACTCCTCTTGAGGAAAGAGAGTCCCTAATTCTAACTGTTCCCATTCTTTCCTCCTGTCTTTGTCCCATACTATACTAAAGGAATCAAGAAAAATAGCTATATTGGTTTTCTCTGCTGAATAAACAGTGCTGCATGGATGTGCTTTTAATGTGAAACACAAGCTTTGTTGTGATCATTTCCTAAGCATGATGTTTAAATGGAAAATAGAGCACTTGGGAAAACCAGCCCAAATTCCCTTCCCCAGATGCAGCCTGCTGATGTAGAATTCAGACTTAAACAGGGAAGGAGACTTTCTCCTGTACTGCAGACATAAATCTTTTCTCAGCATTGCTGGAAAAGGCTCTGTGGCTTACACAGGTGAGAGAGCTGTGAGAAAATAAAGAGGGATTTGCTATGGGAGAGCTTGTCCAGTTTTCTGCATGCAAAAGATAAGAGTTCAAGTTGATGGGCATCCTACTGCATAGGTGGCAATGAAACCACTGTTCTCCTTCCAGAAACACAGGAAGAGATAGGATCCCACAGTGAAAGCTGCTTTGTATTTCTTTTTCCTCAGTCTTTTTCAGTTTGGTTTGGGTTTTTTTGGTAGACAACTGCATATCCATGGATAGTTAAAATACTTAAGGCATTTCCTAACATTGAGCTCTTCTCTTCTTAGCACTAAGCCATAACTAAAGCTCTACTTTCCAGTTTGAAAAGCTGCATTTAGCTGAGGGTTTGAGAAATCTTAAATCTTATTCTCACTAATCACTAATGGGTTCCAGACTAAGAATGTCAGTCTCACTGATGTGGCAAAATTTTTACCTTACACCAGCAGTTTACTTCCCAGCTGTCATCATCTTGTTACCCAGGAGCTGCATGAATCTATCATAGCTGCTCTCAGAAGTGGATAGTTAGTGCCTCTGCATCAACACCCAGGTGCCAAAAAAAGGCCAGAGTGTTCTCAATGAGTGAGCTGCACTTGCATCTGCAGATCTCAGCCCAACCAGCCTTCCCAGAACAAGTCAGTGCAGCCCCTGACTTGCTGCAACAGGCACCAAACTTTTATAGCTGCAAGGAACCCAGATTGTAGGCAAAGATTGTTCAGAGAAGCATGTCCTGGCTGAAGTCTGAACACTGTTGTAGGAATGTGACCCAGGAGTGGCATGTATGTCCTACCCTGGGATGTCCTGTGCAGGGAGAAAGTCTCTGGAGACCTTAATCTCCAGAGATTTGAGGACAGATTTGCACCAAGAGAGCAGAGCAAGCAATCCAGAATGAAAATGTCCTTCTTAACCTGCATGCTCGTGCTGATGTAGATGTGGGCCCCAAAATATGTGATTAGCACTTCCCATACTCTGCTACCAGCTGGGGACAACAAAAAAGCTCTGAATGAAACTGCAGCTAAATTCACCAACACCAAACAGTCCCGTTTTTTTTTTTTTTCTAGAAGGGAGTTTTAGTTGTGTGATTTTCTCTGTTTTGTTAACAGTAGTAAGGAGAAGCAGGAATGTTGGGAGTGTTTGAGAGCTGACATGACAGAATGCCACAGCCTTTCAGTGTCTCAGTGGTCGGCTGTGTAAATTAGTAGCTAGACCATTTTACAAATGTATATTATTTACCCAGCAGATGCTGTTACGGTCTCTGGTGTAAATTCATAATTAGACTATGTACTGCTTTGTGAAAATCCTTTAATAACAAAGGTGCCACTGGGTGCTGAAATAATTAAATCAGCCCATATGAAACAACACTAGTTCACCACTTCAACTTGGGTGATATAATATTACACATTCCTGTAAAAAAAGCCAGAGAAATTGAGAATGATCAGCTACAAAACATCAGATACAAGGGATAATGTTACCCATTCAGTAGCTTTGGGTTTGGCATGAGTCTAGTGTCACAGTTGAAAAAGTTGCAGCCAACATACCAACAGCACAGACAAAGAACAGATGATCCATCTCCTCTGCCATCTATCATGCACAGCATTGCCAACTCCAGGGCTTTACCAGCACTGACATTTAAAACAAAGTATGTGTCAACCATATTAAATAATATACCAAGCTGTGGGTTATTAAGTGTGGGGTAATTTGACCACAGCAATTAAACTGAGATTAAAGAATGATAAAGGCAATGTTATATGCACTGTTCAGAGGGGTTTTTGGAACATATGGAGTCCTGAATATTTCCAAGTGTGAAAGCCACATCAGATGTTAAGGCGCATGTCAGTCCCAATCAACACACTCCTCCTGTGCCCTCCCTCCTCCCCTTCCCCCTGTGAGATGTTGCTCTCAAATGGCAATAGTTTTCATTCCACATATATTCAATCCATGAAATATCTTCTGACTTCTGTCTGAAGACTGCAGCCCAAGGAACATGTTAGCAAAGCAAGGGTTTGACATGGTAGCACACCAAAAACCCACTCATGGTTTGTCAGACTCTGCTGGGAGGCAGCAGGAGGGGTAATCCATGGACAGCCACTGTGCACACAGGCCACAGTTCAGACAAAACACGCATTTTCTGACCAATAAGCCTGGTAGAATATCTACTCTTTCCTCCTCAAAGGCTTTTCCGATTGAAGTCTAATGGGGAATTTGCACATAACCATCTCGTCCACACACAAACAACTGTATCCAGTCCAGGCAAGTTAAATCCACAGAAAACTAAAATCTAAAGGGCACAAGGCAGCTCATCAGCAATCTGGTCTCACTTCATGTTTGCAGGCATCACCCCTTCCAGCAGGGTGGCCAGACAGAGAAACAGGGAAGGACACAGGTCTACAACAGCCAAGAGAGGCACATTAGAAAATCTGGGTTGGAATTTCCTATGAATGGCCTTGTTACTAGAAGCATTTTACTATTTAAAAGAAAAGACAAACTTAAAATTGAAGGTGAGCTCACATTCCCAAACTACAGTTACCAAACACGCTGTGAAACTCTCCTCAGGTGTCTGGGGAACAGACTTGCTCAGCAATTGCAGCAAGTGTGGGTCAACTATAATGCACCTGGCTTTAACGTGCACAAATAAAAATCCTAATAAAACGATTGAAGCTCATAATCCATTTATAAACAATGTCTCTTAGGATGATCCTGATGGAGAAAGCCACCATGGTATTCCTCATAAATACCTCAGCCCTCCCTTTTTAATATTTCCAGGTGGCTGCCTTTGGTACATCTTTGAAAATTTCAAGTAAACAACATTTCTCTAGTATTTGCTCACCCTGAACCAGAACAATTCAGGTATGGTAAATGGAGGTTTTTGATTACCTATCTGTTTTTGAAAAGCCACCTTTCCCAGAACAAAAAAAAAAAANAAAAAAAAAAAAAAAAAAAAAAAAAAAAAAAAAGGCACAGCAGAATGATAAAGAAATTTTTATAATTAGCTACAGCATTGCAGAAAAATAAGGCAACATTCTAGCAAAACATAAATGAAGAGAAATACATACATTGAGATAAAAGAACCTCCATTAAGAAATGTCAAAAGAACACCTAAAATATTGCCAGGACTGAATGAAGCATAAATGAGAAAAAAAATTAAAATCCCGTGGAAATAACTGTGATATAAACCTGTCTGCAATTGTTAAAACAAAAGGAACATGCCCAGATCTGAGAGGATATTGACATCACTAAAATTTCAAACAGCTTACCTCTTATTCAAAGGCCTTTAGACATGTTAAAAAGAAGGCAAGTCTTGCATGCCTTTCTCTACTTTCTCATCTGTAAGCACATAAGTAGTTCTGTTGCAATAAATGAGGCTCATATTCTCAAAGTTGAACACTTTTCACTTGAACTTTCATTCAAAAGGAAAGGAAAAAGAGGAGAAAAAAGAAAAGGTTATGGCAACATTGACTATACCTCCATTGCAGTGACCCCAAAAGAAGGGACTGTTAATACAAACCCAGCCTCTGCACTGAAAACAATTTCAAAAAGTGAATAAAACTGTTAAAATTTTATATTTATATGTATGACACAAAATGCATGCCTTCTGCATTCCATCTCTCTTGTTATTTTTACTGTCCTTCAAAATTACATTAATATAATTAATTTTCTAACAATATATATTTTATCTACTGAATTTCATTTATGTTCTCTGGACCTTGAACACATCCTAGATACTACATACTACTCTGTTATCCTCAAATGGAATTTCCAACAGCCTATAAATCTGCTTTAAAAGAGAAGATCCTTGAAGATCTTTAGTGAAGACAAAATTTATGCAGCATTCACGCCAGGCAAGGACTTTGCATGCCAGATGGAGAAGTGCAAAGACATTTATTGTACAGCACAGTTTACCTAAATACTAATCCACAAACTGGATATAACCTCATAGAAACAGGAAGATCAAATCCCAGGATTTCACCCAGTCACCTGGAGTATTCCCTAGGTATTACCTATTATGGGAAGGTGTAAATAATCCCAGATAAGGCCACTGACCACAATCTTCCCGGGCCATTGGTCAAGAAGGTCACTGACCCATGGTCCTCTTTTCTAGCCCATCTCAGGTGCCCTGGAAGTGTTTCCATGGTTCCCACCAGGCCTAGGGAAGATGCTTTTGTAGGCCTTCAGGCCTGCTCTTCTACAACACCCATGGGGGAACCCAACAAATTTATTCTAAGGGAAGAGCAGAGACCAGAGCACAGTGGGCACAAAGACCGGTCAGTCTGAAGCAGAAAACCAGACAACCTCTTCCTCCTCTGAAAGTCTCCTCTGGGTCAGGCCGCAGCCTGACCCTCTTGTGATGCAATGAGTATTAGTGATGAGGCATCAGCCATGAGTTAGATCTTCCCAAAGGAAAAAGCAAACAGAAGTGGTCTCAGAAGTGAAATTGGCTCTTCACCACCCACAGGAATTTCTGCAGCCTCCATGGGTGCCCAAGGCTAGTGTTAGTCCTAGACCTCAGGCTCTACAGCAGCCACTCTACCTGAGGGCCAGAACAGCCAAACCAACCAGGAGATATTTTGTGGTACTGGCTTTCTGCTTGTCTGCTTTGTGATGGGCTCAGATTTGGCTTAAGGACACCCCTTTGAAGACCTGAGCAGCAATTTTAATTCTGCTCTGTTACAAACTACTTATCCACCTCTACTATCTGCCACTAGCACTAGTGTGGGAACATATTTTTTCTCATTATTTATTGTTTCTATGCCCATAGACCATGACAGTGAAATAGAAATCAATAAAATAAACCAGATTTTTAAATACTGGACTCAGAAAAACTTCCCTCTACTGTAATTACAAATGCCAAATTTCATGACACCTTCTTTTTAATAACTGAGCTATAAACCTCTCAATAATGAGTCTTGTAATGGAAATGCTAAGTCTGTCTTTACTGCTGTGGCGTGAACTTGCTGCTATAATCAGCTATTTTTATCAGTTAGTTGATTACACCTTAGAAAAATGACTGCTGGCAGCACAAGTCCTGTTTCATTAGAGACACTCTTAAATACTCCAGTGTGGTAATACAACCGAGAACTAAGAGAAAGAAGGGTGGAAGAGAGTGAAAGAAATATTTAAAGAAGGATGGGGGAGAAGGGAGAAGTGTAAAACTTAGGGGGCAAGGGGAAGGAAGAGAGAAATATGTGCTGTGGGTCAGTCTGCAGACTTGACATTTCCAGCTCTCACTAGCAATGAAAAATCCCTGTTTGAGATATGTGGCACATATTATATACCAGGTTAGACCACATAGTTTATACCTTTTCCTAACAAAATAATGAATTTCTTTTACTGTTTTAAATGTGTCCATGGTCTGTTGAAAGCCTACATTATTTCCATATTATATATTTGCATAAATACCATCTAACTAACTTCCAGTCGTGTGCTCTAGAGAAGCAGAAGAGGACACAGGAAGAACATCAGCAGCCTTTTTCTGAAAAGCCTTTGAGAACTACAAGGTGCAATGCAAACCAGAAATATTGTATCTATTTTCTTCTCTTTAAATAGTAAACCTAAAACTTTTAAAGCTTCCTATTAAATTGTGATTAGCAGCATTATCTGTGCAGATGCAGCTACACACTGAGTGTCCCAAGGATACAGTGGCATCTTCTCTATGTTAGTCAGTGGGAACTGGGGATGTGTCTACAAAAATCCTGCATTTCAACAAGACCTTTAACTTAAGAACTCTGTTATGATTTTGCTCAACAGTGCAGAGATATGATATCCATAAGACACTTACAATACACTGTATAACTTATCATTGAAATGTGCAGACATAATCCTCTGACCTTGAAAAAAACTAGAAGTATATGTAAATATAATTATGAAGGGCACATGGTTGTAACATGATGACAAACAGTATTAAACATGCAAAAGGAAGGACATTCAAAGAGATTTTCTGCATGTGCAGAAATTGTATCTTGTTTTCTTTGCTAGTTTCCCAGGCAGCATTGTGCATATGCAGTTAATTATTCTGTGTTTATACAGGCATATTGCAATTACATTCAAGTTTTCCTAACTCTTCCACATTTAAATGAGAACCATGATGCCAACCATTAGAGAGAGCCAAATGCTGAACTGTAAGGAGAGAAAACACAAACCCTGTGGATCTTGTCTCAGTTACAAGATGACAAGGCATAAACTACATGACTTTCTAAACCTAATCTCTCAAAAATACTTTTTAGCCCTATTCCCACAAACCTTCAGAATTTAGCCCATTTGCTCTTCAAACTGCTTAAAAAATCCTAAAATCTTTTGTGATCCTGCACCATTGCAGAACTTCCTCCTGACTTGGACAGAGCCAAGGTTAGACCCAAAGCAAACTGTCCTCAGCCTTTGCACACAGATTGCACCGCATTTGTCCCAGCCTTTGGGGACCAAAAGCCATCAAGAGCCATACCCTTTACAGACAAGCCCTTCTGTCTTCCCAAAGGACTCCTTGTTCCACTTTTGTAGCCCAAAGATGCTGGGAAAGTAGAAAAGAACATTAAAGAGACAAGAAGTAGAAATGAGATGCCTGCTTTATATATTCAATCTCTGACAATTTCCCTGCGCTAAGTCTCTGATCCCCTCAGATAACACTTCAAAAAATACTCCTGCCTGAAGTATGTCCTCACACCCCTAACACTGAACAAATGAATATTTGCATGTGTTAATTTGGCACAGGTTTAAAAATAAGAAAGAAAGAATAAAAAGAAAAGCAAAACCCTTTATATTCTAGAAAAAAAAATAGGGTAAATTGATCAATTTTTATAAGGAGATCTATGCAAAAATGCTTTCAGCAAGATGCACGTTGCAACCCTCAGCCGGGCAGCCCCATTAATATGAGTGAAGGTGAGCCATCTGTGAAGGTGAGGCATTGCCTCAGAGTTTCTCAGTAAATATGAGCATCACATCCTCAGCCACGAGGCAAGTATATCACAGGTGTATTCTAGGGCAAGAGCACTGGAGCATAGAATGGAATAGCATCACTCTTAAATAAAGCTTTTTGTGGTTACAAAACAATTATAAGAGTTTCAGAAAACTGCCCTGTTTTATTAAGCAGAAAAACTCTCCTCCACAATATTGTGGAACAGCAATTCCCTCAAGTGACTGAAGTACAGCCACTATCTTTTTCCTTTTTTTTTTTTTTTTCTGGACGGCTTTAATTTGCTTGTTCTTTATGTTCATTGGCAGCCCTGCTAAAATGTATCTTTGCAACCTATTGTCTTAGGTAAGATTATATCAACAGCTCCAGAAGGACCACTTTTAAAATAAATTCTGCTTTCCCTTATCATTGACAGGAATCACATTTACATATTCTCCTGGTGGAACTGATAATGCACCAGATGATTAATGTGCCTCGATGTAGTGATACCTGTAGACTGTTTGATCAATGTCTCGCAAAGAAAGTGTCTTTCATTCAGTATGCTCAGAGTCCAAAAACGCCCTGTGATTAATGTAACTAAATGTTTGGGGTCAGCTGAAGCTCCAGTTCTTGTTCCTGATTCAATATCAAACTAAAGATAGGTCACAGGAGAGTGGATTAGTCATGTGAAGAAAAAGTCTGAGCACGCAACTTCAAATCGTCTCCTTAAGAGAATCTAAAGAAGAATTCTGGTATTTTTTAGTTACTACTACAGTTATCTGCACCATTTTCTCGTCTCATTGTTAAACAGAACAGTCCAACATGCTAAGCCTTTTAATGCCAGGATATTTTCACTACAAAAATAAGTGGGTTTGATTCAGTCCTTGGCATTGAAGTTTGGATTTATTCAGATTTATTTATTGCAGTTAGCGAACCATGAAAATCCAGGTCTCTGAAGTTATTCCCCAAAGAAAGCACTTCATACAGTAGGAAGATAATAAAATGTCTAATGAATACTAGACCTTTTCTTGGTTTTACTTGATTATCTGGGGTAACACTGACTACTTCTGCTTGATCTTACATCAGGTGTTTGGTGTGTTGCTAAACAGATGTGAGACATAGGAAAAGCAGGGACCTACGGAGGGATGACTTTCACTTCCACTCACATTTACTCTTTTCCTCGAATGTGAAGGAGGTATAAAAGTCATTCAGCCAGTGAGGGGAAATATCTCCTCTTGCCACCCTGCCAGCTCTTTTCCCACCTTAGTGTCATTTCAAACACACCCCTGGGCAGAAGGCAAGAAAGCAGGCTAAGGAGAGAGCTTAGGTGCCCACTCTCAGGTAACTCCCTACATGGTGAACTTGGTTACTGTAGACTGTCTCTATAGCCATAGAAAGTCCTTGCAATTAAGTGAGATAAATCCAGGGCAAAATATGGCATGCTGGGAACAGATAAAGGCATCTTGTAGGATAAAGGTGTCTTGTAGGACATACACAAGTTGGAGCTGGAACATCTACTGGTTCCAGGAGAATAAAGGTGATCTCCAACTCCCTTAGTCCCAGGAGCTACTGCACTGCACCTGCTTCTCCTCAGCTCAGCACTGGCTTCACCCAGCACAGAAACAATGCCTTGTACACATACAGGACATATCCTGAACTATCTATGTCCAGAGCCACTGATGCAGAAACCTCCTCCTATGCCAGGTTGCCTCTTACACTATTGAGTTGCCCCTGTTATAGCCAGGCTTCACAAGGCTAAGTGATAGAGGAGATGGCATCTTCTTATGCATCTTCTGCCAAAAAGAAAGAGGTGGTGAGATCCAACTGAAAATTGCTAGTTTTCAATGCAGTTAATCTTATAGACCACAGTGATCTCAAGAGTAAGGCGATAAAAGAGCAGGGAAGAAAATATATTATTGATGAATTTTCACTCTTCTCATATGTTCTCAGAACTAAGGCACCATTAAAAGTATAGCCTGGGCCTTAAATTCCTGTGTTGTAAATGAGCATCTCTGGCAGCACAGCCCAGTTGGTGACTTGCTGAAATTCCCAGCTGATGAGGACTCCAGCCACTCCTCTGACCAGCCAATACCTGCTCATTTCACATAAGGAAAGATGGCAAACCTGGTACCAAGTTTACACTCCTGAAACGCAGTCAGCTTCAGCAGCTTCATTTCTTACCTTCCTCACAGCAAACAAAGGTTTCTGGGCCGTGTCTTTAACTGCACAGGACATTCATCACCCTCTTTCTAATGTTTTCCTTAAACACAGCTTAATTCAGTGCTTCTCAATGGTGCTGTGGCCTTACAGCATCAAAACTGATGAGAGCTTTCAACTTTAAGAAACTGTAAGAGGCTCTGAGACTGGGTTTATTATTCAAGAAAAACTCAAGACTAATAAACATATCGAAAATACTAATATAGCTGCAAAAGTTAATTAATGAAAAATAACTATTATGAAAAGTGTTATCAATAATTTTAGGAATAACGTACATGCATAATGAATGAATTTTGCCCAGGGGTAATAGCTTGCATCTTGGCCTGATTTAGTATGGAGAAACTGCATCATAATGAAAGGCAGAATTATCACATAGTATAACTGCTAGCTTTATCACTGCTTGGTAGGATCCTAAAACTGTCATCAAAATGTTAAAATTACACTCACTTAAATGATCTCTATAATACAAAACTATGTGCATGTGGATTTATTGCCCTCAGAATAATGTGAAAAACTCCACCATCACTGATTTGGAAAATGCTAATTATTCTTCTATAAAGAAATACATCAAAATAAAACAAGATGGCACTTATAAAGAGGTTAGGCTTGAGGCAGGAACTTTACCAAATACGCTCTCTTGATTTTAAATATGGATGAAATTATTTATTTGTCATTTGAAATGTTTGGGGTTTCCTATTTAATTTCTTGGGTAATTTTGTAAGTGACATTGACTTGGGCTACTAAAACATGAAGGATTTTTTGTTTTTTGAGAAATACATTTGATCTGTTTTTTTCAATACCAGAATAAGAAGTTAAAAGTGATTTCGTTGCTTTGGGAAGAAGTTCAAGTTATAAAGTGCAATCAATCCCTGAAATGACCTAAGAGTCTGTGTCTCTTAAGGGACTAATTCTGTCTGCACATACCCAAATCAAATGGAATACTAAAATGGAGTTACTTTATAACAGAATAAAAGTATTGGGAAAATAACTGAATGTTATTTACACTCTTATATTTAAATTTCGTGCAGACAATATATGCTCAGTACAAACCATTACATTTCTAGCAAGGTTTTGCTACTATGTTAGAGATTTTATTGCGCCTCCCCAGTAAACCTGCTTTTCATCATCAAATACCATCTAATTGCATACGAGTCTTATTAATGCACAATATAGAAATGTTTTAAATTATATGGGCTCATAATGGATCACATAAAATATGAACAGTGTTGTTCATGAAAACCTTAATTTCACACCTACCAACATTATTTAATTAAATCTATTTGTTAGAAGGAATAGATTTAATCTAGTCTTATCTCTAGAGAGATTTCAATGTAGCCTTTAAGGTCCTGATTCTGCAAGGATGCTTCTATCCTTTCAGACTTCATTTCAAGGTCTTAAGTTTTTAAGATTTTCACACTCATAATTCAGCAAACACAAACATTTGCAGATATGAAGGCCAGATCAGAAATCCTAGCTCATCCACTGTCTTCCTCAATCTTATGAATGAACATATTTATTTAAGTAACTTTGCAAACATTGACGAACCTATAATGCAATATATATAGTGCTGGGAAACTGGGGAAGGGGACATGAGAATGGGTGTAGAGTCTGCTTGTTCAGGAGCAACAAAATAATATAAAATTTAAATAACAGTGGCATTCTAAACAGTACCAAATTCTGTAGAATCCTGGAGGAAAATTTAATCTGACAGCATATTACTATTTATTGGTTGTTATGATTATAGATTTGTGGAACCCTCATATGTATTTGCTTGATGCCTGTACAAAGTTCTCTAGTTTTGCCATGAACTTCAAACGTTTTCACCTTTCTGCCTTATTTTCATAGGACTAGGGCTACTGTGAATCCATGAATAGGTTGTAAACTACTCCTCAACTCCATCCTAGGCCAAGTAGGATTTACCTAATATTCTCTAACAGGAAATATTTCGGTTCCAAAATTAACTCGGTTCTGTTGCAATTCATTAGAAATGCTATCCTTTTTCACAAAATGCTCAATTCCATAAAATCCAACTACATTTCTCTTATATAAAAAAAAAAAAAAGCATCTCTGCTGTATTCATCTCAGGCAAATTAGTTTCTTCAAAAGCACATGAGCATATTGGGAGGAACACTTGGAAATGATTGCTAAAGAGGAAGGTTGCATGGGGTACATCTTCTAAGACATTGAAGAATGGAAGCAAATGGGAGTGAATGAACAAATTAATGATTAAGGAAGATTTTTTTTTTTTATTTATTCTGGAAGCTCTGTCCAGCTTGGCCTCCCAGGTTCGAGTAATCTTTCACTGTCAACATATGCCACGAGATTGATTCAATTAAGATTAGCGGCACTAGAGAAAAAAAGTGGCATGGTTTACTTTTGATTAGTATTGTCTTTCCTCCCATCTCACAGTGGCTGTGACCCCTACAACCAAGATAGTTTAAATATATTAGATGATGAAAGTAAATCATTTTTCTGGCATGTATAAGCACAAGAGGAAACAAGCTTAATCGCCACTTATATTTTAGATGCTTTTATATCTTTCCAAGGATTCTCTTTTCCATTTCACATATTGAATTTAATTGACTTACAATTAACTCTTACTCGTATCTAAAACAGGGGCAATGGTGTAGTGCTGGAAAAAAAGGGCAGGGTACTGAATACAGTTTACTGCATGAAGTAGTGTAATTCCCAATATAATTACCTTTGAAGGTGGATTAGTTTCTATCCCTCTTGCATCTGAAGTGCTTTAAGAGTATATAAAGGACACTTAGTTCCCATATCACACATTAGCAGGTAGATTACATTTGAAAATTAGCTGGAGACTCAGGGTGTTCATCTCCCTGCTGTCACTAGCAGGCCTACATTTTCTGCTGGTACAAATGGGATAAACTGTCTTGAAAACAATAGAACCAGACATACTTACAGTAGATGAGAATTTGACTGAAAGCCTGGGTTGGTTTTCTTTTTTTTCTTACATCAGAATGAAGAAGGAAGCTAATTCCCATATTATCCACTCTACAGAAAAATGTTATGGCATTTTTTCTATTTTTCACAGTCTCCTAGGACACAGAAAGATGAAATAACTTAAATCAGACAGGTATCCTAGGCTTCATGGTAACACAGATAATAATAGGTAAAGGAGCACAATTTGCTACTGTAGTTATATTTCTGTCACTGTATAAAAAGGTTTTATTCAGTTCAACAAAATAGATCATAAATCTAGTACAGAGTGTAAATACATGTGGTGCCTTTACATTTCTAGAGCTACCTATGAATTAAAGGTTAACTAATACATATATTTTAATTACAAACAAACTGAAAGAACAGAATCTCACCTTTAAGTGTTACAACACAAAAACTGCAGACCAATGTCAGCCAACAGTAGCTTTTAGGAAAATCATCTTGGCCAGCCAGGGGCTGGTTCTGACACAGAGATGAAGTTCCTTCTGACTTATGCTAAGATTTCAATCATGGCACAAAGATGTAAAAGGTCCTTATTAGCACTCACAGTGTTTGATAGAAACATACATAAATCACAAATATTTTTTTCCTGACATACCTGAGGTGGGATCTTTGTCTGGATCCATGTCAAATAATACTGGTCAAGGGTTGATAGGTAAAGGACACCAACACAGCCTTTTATCTTTGCCCCAAATTCATATTCCAAACCAGTCTCGGCATTGAGTGTAATGAAATCAGAAGTCTCAGTTCAGTCCCTAGTGGCATTAGTTCACATTATAAAATCATTACACATCATTTGACAATGTTGTGCACTGTTAGCATAGAGAAGAACTTGTTCTGTGTCTCTGGGGGAGACGGTCCCCACAGAAAAGATCAGGTTTGTGTGTGATGAGGAGGTGCAGGGGGGAGTGCAGCTGGCTGGTTGATAATGAGCACTTTGATGTTTAGCGTTTTTACTCCCTTAACACTCATCAAGACCAATATTTGTCAGAATACAAAGAGGGGAAAAAAGTCAAATTGTTGTTTTCTAAAAGGGCAACTGAGTAACATTTACCTAGTACAAGTTTAAAGAGAAATTCAGATGTTGGAAAATACACAGAATGTATTAAAACACCTTTGTCTGTTGCTATTCAAAACATCTTTGACTAGTGCTAGGCTGGAACTTCAATGTAAAAACATGGATGTTTTCCTATTTCTTTTCTTTCTTCCCTTTTAAAGGGAGATTTACAGCATAACATCTGATCTCATACACTTGTCACAATGATACTCTCCAAAGGCCCTGAAGACAATGGATCCTTCCAAGTCAAGCAAAAGAGTGAATGTTTGCAGACTGGCTGTCTGACTGTGCATCTGGGGGGATTGGAAAGCACAGGCAGAGCCTCAGCTCAGTCTCCCCAGCACACAGTGGCCTGTTTTACAGCCTGCTTTCACAGCTTGCAGCAGCACATCTTTAATTACTAGCAAAGAATCCTATCTTTAATTGTAGCTGGAAAAATAAGTCTCTTTGCAGGCCCTTTCTCAAGTGGGTTGAGCCACAATTGTAATTGGAATATTAGATAGCAAGGACAAATAACTAAGCAGTTTATTAGCTCTGCAGTTTTAGTTAAATGTTACATTGGCTTTTCAGTCATGGGAAAATCACCATTCCCAAGAGCATGGGTGAAACTATCTGGACAGCTGCTGGAAAACCCAGTCCCCAGGGGTCACCTAGAGCATTGTAACTGCAAACTAAGGATGGTAAAGTCAGGTAAAGCTGGCTGGAAGCCATCGATTTGCTACAGCATGAGAACTTCCTCATGTTGGTCCCATGACAACCTAATTGACACAAGTAAAGAGCAGAGCTGTCCTGTCTAAGCCACATGTTCCCACCCTGACTCTCCCTGCTCCTCCAACAAGATGAAACAGATTGGGGGAGGCCAGACAGGAGCCAGGGCCATGCTGGGGAGGGAGGAGCACAGGAACCCTCCTTAGACAGGTCCAACCACAGCAGAACCAGTGCCCTAAAATGTATGTACTGAACAATCTTGGCCCCGGCCCACCTTAAACATTACAGCAATTGAAGTGATTTACAGTAGGCTGAAAAGCCTGTCACGTCCCTTGACAGAAAACTTAGGGTTGAAAACATCTGGGTCTGATTAGCAGCCATCAGCCTAGGGCCCACAAAAGCCATGGCTCAGGCCTAGAACACCATTAACATCTGGATTTGGAGGCAATTTCACCAAGCAAGTTGCACTTCCTTCTGTGTTAGCCAGTTCTTGAGTTCTTTGATTTGGGCTTCTGCCTCATTTTCGTAATTTATCTGAAATTAATATACCACACTTCGTTTTTATTTGTTAGACTAATGTTCTGATACAGTCTCAGTACTCAGACCGTTTTAAATAGAGCAACTCTGTTCATCCTTAAATAATAAAATCAGGAGACCTGACAACACTAAACACACTTTAGGTAACTATATGCAGGTTTATTTACTGTTCATCTCAGTGTAAATATTCTCAAAACACAATTAGGGAATAAATGATTGTTCCAAATTGTTCCAGGTCGTTTCTGCTTTAAATTGCTTCTCCAGCAGCTGTATTCTGGGGGTGGGGGGAACGACGGGTCTTGGAGATATCTGGCTTCATTCACCATTCACTCTTAAATGGTGTAACAGTTTTATGGCCTTTCCTTAATGATCACCCATTGTGTAATGGATTGCCAATCAAAGATCACTTAATGACAAAACAGAATAATTTAACCCCTATTCAAATGACAATGCCCAGAATTGCCCACGTAAATGTCTTTACACAACAGAAAGTTTTTCAGCTGAATGAGGTAAATAACATTAACAAGCTATTATCCCCTAGCTCTTCCTCGCCAGTTACAAAAGACCGACCTTTGAACTTTGAACTTTTTCTTTGACAGATCGCCACCATTATAACATTTGCGTTAGTCATTTAAAACTGCAGGTGTAGCCACTTACAATACCTAATAAAATGTGTAGGCTTCAAGGGAGGAGAAACTCGCGGCTCACAGGAACTAAACTGCAAGAATTAGCCAGGCCATTTGAAAAGGATTAATGTCCCGTAATTCTCCCGCAGACAGAGGGGTCTGACAGAGCAGTGCCTGTGCTGCTCGTGTCCCACAGCCGCAGCTCCCGGCAGCGGCCGGAGCCGACACCGCTGGCAGCAGCTGCCCAGCAGCGCTGGCATCTGGGGTGATGCCTCTCACCCACTGTCGCCTTCTAAGTCACCCTGGGAAACGTCACTTGGGTTGCTAAATCACACAGACAGTCTTTAAAAAGTAGTTATCACTGCACTGATGAATGTCCAGCCAAGGAAGGGACAAGTGTAGTGCACACTGTAAACTCCCCAGTCAGGGAAAGTTGGTGGGAGCACTTTATTTAGGTGACTGATCACAAATGAAACAAAGGGGTTGAGAGTGATGTTAAGAGATGGGAACTGATGGGCAAGAGGTCTATAAATACCTGGTCTTTCAGTGGAATAGGCTTAGGAAGAGAGAGGAGGTATTTTCCAATCGGATACAGCTCCTAAGAATCTACAAAGGGCCGATGAACATCCCAGGAGCTCTACAGAAACTCAAATTAGTGAATACCCCGCTCCCTTTAAACCACAGCCTGGGGTCTGGTGAACTGACACAGTGTAGGAGGCACCTGCTCTGCACCTCATTCCCTGCCTTCGATTTGAAAGTGAATGAAAAGAGAACTTGCAGAGCAAAAGTTACACATCACACAAAGTTGCAGGACAGCAAGGCAAGCACCTCACTTCTTCCATGTGATCTTTACACTTTTTTTAAAAATTGAAACCAATTAAAGGTGAGTGCAAAAATAGGTAGAGGTTCACTGGTTTTCACCAGAAGTGAATTTAAAAGGCAAATCAGTACAACACAACCACTTATTGGAACCAGATTTTTAATTTGTACAGTATTTATAGGACTCGCCTTACAAGAACAGGCACAATATATTTTGATTTATTTAGACATTCTGAAATAAGCCACCTATGTTCCAGATAAAAGTTTCAACATTATGATCAATTCTGTGAGAAAAATATGCACAATGTATTTGTCTAGTAATAAATTTAAAGACATTTGAACATGGTTGTGGATATACTGCAATTACAGAAATAAGGTAACTTGATCAAATAGTGTTCACTTTGAATCATTCATGCAGCTCGATTTAACTAATTGAAATACTAACATTTATTAATGTTTTGAGTTGAAAATAGTATTAAATTATGTCATAATATTTTAGATAATTAGTATGTAACAGGAGCTAATCTAATATAAGAAAAAAAAAGTAAAATAAATCAGATATTAAGAATGACCACTTGATTACCATCAGTCTCTAGGGGAATTTGGGAATCCTAAACGTATGCAATTATAAAAAAGCTTCTTTTTTTTGCCATATTTTCTACTGATGCCTCACAAAACCAGGCTGACCCCATCAGAAAGGGCTCACAGATCTGCTCTCTTGAGAAGCTCCTGTAGTCACATGCGTGTAAGTACTACAAAAACAAACAAACAAAAAGAAAACAATCCAACCAATAAAACCAGACTTCGTATCTAATAACCAACCAGATCAGTATTAAAGACCTACTCATGGGGCCCTAAGCCAGAACTAGAGCTGATATTCCTGTCTTGGAACATAAATACTCAGAAATTCAACTTGAACCATCTGTCTGTAATGCCAGAATGGATGGCCCACAGACCCAAATGGGGATCAGCAGACCCGCCCAATTCAGTCACTGCTTTAAACAAAGAACAAGTCAGGAGTGCCTGAAAGTCTATGAATCCTCAGCAGGTTAGCTGAATGAGACGGTCTTTATCATGAAAGAAGACACAAATCCACTTCCATGGTAAACAGATTTCTGGCAAGTTCCATAGAGATGATAAAGAAAGAAGGAAAGATACATTTCTTTTCTGAGAAGAAGCTGGATGTGCGTTCCTAGGCACGTCCCTGCCTCTGTTCTTCCTCTGCAAGGATAAAAATATTTCAGCATTAGAGCTACCAGGACAGCTGGGCCAGAAACAGCTTCCACCCAGAATCCCCCAGCTGCAATCCAGCCAGCAAATCTGGATATAACTGATACATCACATACCTTGATGAAGAGAATGGGAGCAAAAGCTGCAATACAATTCCAGTGTTGACTGATTCAAAGCCAGGCACTTCTCACTGTTTCTGGCATCCACCTCCAGCAAGGAATAGAATCCCACTGCCACTGTTTTCTTCCCAATTTTCATTAACTTTCTTGTGTTAAACATAAAACACATCCACATATTGTACCAGAAATAATTACATGCCACACAAAATGGGTTAGGGATGCTTCAAATAATTGCCTACAGTGTCCCTGACATGACTAGCAAAGGGCTGAGGGAGAACAAAGGAAGTTTATAAAGAAATCTACGCATATTCTAGAGGCTGACATCACTTCACATGTCAGTTTTGCAATAGGTATGCTGGACATACCAATATACACTGCTTGTACATTGAAATACTTCCTTTGAGGCCAAAGAATCAAAAGAGACGTTTAGGGAAATACCAAATGTTCAAAACCACTGAAAGCCCCCAACTTTGCTATGAGATGGGCACAAACCACACTTCTGGTAGGGCTCTCTACTTTCCCAGAATCCCTATTCCAGGTTACTTGAGCTGCGGGGTGTCAGCCACAACCCCTGACCCGTGTGATGCTCCAGCTTGCAGGGGGTAAAGGCACACACATCGTGGCATCGGGATCTGACATGCTCTTATCTCAGGCCTTTTGCTGTTGACATTTGTCACCGCTTCAAAACTTATTATGGCCACCATCTCCGCTTAAATTTACAGATACGTTTTAATTAATGGGGGAAAATGTGTTTATCTCCTCCGAGCAGCGCCTGGCTTCCAAGCGTTTGCTATCTCCGGTGTGAAATTTCGGCTGACAAGAATCAGCTCTTCCCACACCGCAGCTCCGTGCCGGCGGCCGGGAGGGGCCGGGAGCCGCTGCCTGCCCCAGCCCTGCTCACACCAGTGTGCAGAACACATCTGCCCGGGCTCCGGCAGCTGCGGCCGCGCGACCAGCTCAGCGTCGGAGAGTGAAATTAACGGGAAAGACTTTAATTGTGAGTAAACAATACGGCATGAGCGGTAAACACAGCAGCAGGGACTGAAGGGCCGAGCATTCAATCACAGATGTGGCCGCTTCGGTATTTTCAGTAACCATCTCCCTCCCTGTCTGTACAGTCCGACGGGGCTGCCGGTCACTGACAGCTGCTGCCAGTCATGTACAGCCGCTGCCGGTCATTGACAGCCGCTGCCGGTCATTGACAGCCGCTGCCGGTCATTGACAGCCGCTGCCGGTCATTGACAGCCGCTGCCGGTCATTGACAGCCGCTGCCGGTCATTGACAGCCGCTGCCGGTCATTGACAGCCGCTGCCGGTCATTGACAGCCGCTGCCGGTCATTGACAGCCGCTGCCGGTCATTGACAGCCGCTGCCGGTCATTGACAGCCGCTGCCGGTCATTGACAGCCGCTGCCGGTCATTGACAGCCGCTGCCGGTCATTGACAGCCGCTGCCGGTCATTGACAGCCGCTGCCGGTCATTGACAGCCGCTGCCGGTCATTGACAGCCGCTGCCGGTCATTGACAGCCGCTGCCGGTCATTGACAGCCGCTGCCGGTCATTGACAGCCGCTGCCGGTCATTGACAGCCGCTGCCGGTCATTGACAGCCGCTGCCGGTCATTGACAGCCGCTGCCGGTCATTGACAGCCGCTGCCGGTCATTGACAGCCGCTGCCGGTCATTGACAGCCGCTGCCGGTCATTGACAGCCGCTGCCGGTCATTGACAGCCGCTGCCGGTCATTGACAGCCGCTGCCGGTCATTGACAGCCGCTGCCGGTCATTGACAGCCGCTGCCGGTCATTGACAGCCGCTGCCGGTCATTGACAGCCGCTGCCGGTCATTGACAGCCGCTGCCGGTCATTGACAGCCGCTGCCGGTCATTGACAGCCGCTGCCGGTCATTGACAGCCGCTGCCGGTCATTGACAGCCGCTGCCGGTCATTGACAGCCGCTGCCGGTCATTGACAGCCGCTGCCGGTCATTGACAGCCGCTGCCGGTCATGTACAGCCGCTGCTGGTCAGTTACAGCCGCTGCCCCTCCCTCCTGCCCGAGCCTCTGCGGCTCCATCACTGCTGGGGAACGAAACACTGCCCACCACCCACCTCACACACCTAGAGAGGGGCAAACAACGTGGGCAGACAGCAGCATGATGCATGACCGCATCATCAGGCACCTCTAATATTTTTCTTTAATAATAACGTTTCTTTCTTTAAAATTGCCAGCTGACTAAATACGTGTGCCACACCCTCACAAACACATAGGCCTGGGAAGCCTGGGTACAGATTATTTGGGAGCAAGGAGTTGGTAGACATGAATGATTATCCAGATTCTGAGTGCCCTTGAACATGTTGTTTCAGCTTATTGGGGGTAAATCAGAGGAGCTGGAGCAGTTTCTGCCATGGCCACTGTGCCTTAGTTTCCTTCTTCACAAAACGGGAAGAGTTCTCACATGAGCAGAAGGCTGTGGGGATTATCTGCAGATCCTGTGAAATGGTGAAAGACACACACCAGCTGAATAAAGTTTATGAGGGAAGATAC
The DNA here is from genome assembly GCA_013397915.1 of Daphoenositta chrysoptera. Lineage (NCBI taxonomy): Eukaryota > Metazoa > Chordata > Aves > Passeriformes > Daphoenositta > Daphoenositta chrysoptera. Next base: position 112,279 of record VZRO01000185.1, on the reverse strand, counting down.
TGAATTCGTGTTCATCATTTTGTTTCTTTCTTTTCCCTTCACTCCCATTCTCATTGCCTATCGATTTTTGTTTCCAGCTGACATACGAGCGACAGCCTACATTAAGACAGCAGCAACTGAAGCATCAGGAAGGTCAACATCACTATACACCATTAAGAAATCTGCTGTTTGATGATGCACATTTGCCACTCCAAGAAGTGCCTTAGGGAGATACAACCACTTCTGAAGGGGGACAAGTGCTAGGTGGGTGGGCTTCAGAAAAAACACTGCTCTGCATGATGTCCAGTAGGAGAATCCCTTTCAAAAACAGTGAGATGGATGAGCTGTCATCAACCCACTTCATTCCCTGCTTTGCAGGACACTCTTAAAATGGGCAAAGGACAGTTCTGGCTTGTTCAACACACAATAAAAATACACAAAAGATGATTGACACAAAGAAACTGCAAGCATGGTAAACTAAACATGCTTCTGGAAGCACTGATCTACTAGAATAACTCAGTCGTGTGTATCCTCTAGTTGCTGAAAGACTAACCACCACTTTAAAACAATTGAAATCCCCATATATTGTGAGTATAAGCTCTTAATTAATTTGCCATATTACATGTATCAACAGCTAGACAGAAATGGAGCTTAACAGCAATTTATCTTCAATCAGGTTTTGAAGCCAACACAAATATTTCTTCATTTCACCCTGCTTTTGACTCACTATGTAAGTAGAAGCAAAAGGGCCCAAACTACTGACATTAACATCATAAAAGGTGTAACCTGGCTTAAATCAGTGCCACTGACTCTTCTTATGCCAGCAATGAACTGGGATCTCTGCCCTCACTCGTGACACTCTGCAATTAAGAGAATTTGATGTAAGAATAACTATGAATGAACTCCCGGGACTCTCAGCCTTTCAGGAAGTGTCACAGGCTTGCATGGTCCCAAGGCTGCATTTCGATTGCTAGGCAGAGACATTCCCCCTTACCTGTTACAAAAATCACTGTGCTCTCTAACAAACACACATGCACTGCACAAACCCTGCACAGAGCTTTCCCCACTTCTCCTGAACCCACAGTGGAACAGGAGCCTCTGCTCTGGGCTGGCAGCAGCTCCTTCCCATAACGCAATCCATGGAGGGAGCACATCTCCAGTTGGGTTTCTCCATGCACAGGATACACTCATTAAGTGTATACCTCATACTAGAGGTGCAACTGAACAGAAAGGAGTAAAAACAAAATGAAAACACAAGCAAACTACAATACCACCACCTTCACACACACATATGCACAAAAAAAAAAAGTAAAAAATAAAAAGAGGAACATGTGCAGGAATAAAGGATTCCCCTGCTTTTTCTGTCCAGGCTTTTCTGTTGAGATTTTCACCAAGAATATTACCAGGGGTCTGTGCTGATGAACACAGGCACCACATACTTCGACTTGGCCATTGCATTAGCATTATACCACCAGGGCTCTTAGCCTAGGCTTGATTTGAGCAGGTAAACGAGGAATTTCCTCTAGCTTTTGCCATTCAGTTCCATACAAATATTAATAAGGCAGCTCTCCAAAATCCAGATGCTCAAACCTGAGGAATGGTTCCAGAAGGGCAGCCGTCTTCAACTGACTCAAGTGAAAGGACAGACAACCTTGCTGAGACAGCTGGTCCATATTTGTATTCTCCAGTTTATTCAGTCTTCCTCTGATTATTTCATTAGCTCTTCACTTTTTTAATGAGTGTAATCCCACAACTCCCCAAGCATGCACACTACACAGCTTATCCCTAGAAATTAACTCCCTCTGCCTTTTATAAAGCTCCCTCACAAACAGACTGCTCCACATTGTACACACATACCCATGTAACTAACACAATTTGCCAATTTGCCAAAGGGTAAAAAACTCTAAGCTCCCTTTATTTGTCTTGCTGCTGAGTGATCTCAGCCCCAGTGACTAAGAGTCAAGCAGCGAGCTGTGGGGAGATGCCCTGCTGCAGCTAAACTCACCTCAGCTGCAAGCAGCAGAGCTGCCATCTTGCTAATCAGCTTTAATTTAGCTGTCTCACAGCTTCATAAGTAAATAAAGACTTACTTAGTGTCAGAAATATCAGTATTTAACCGTAGAGTTAAAAAAGTATGGTAATTAAAAGAGTGCCACAAGTCACAGCTCTGTGCAATCCTAACAGATTGTAGGGTTTGCCTTTTTGAACCTCTCAGCACGTTTAGAAACTTGAGTAAAACAACAAAAGGTGTTAATAGCTTTAAGGGGAGCACCATGCTGATAGATTACCCATTATGGCTATCCACTCACAGCGAAATGGCAAATAGGTTTGATCAATTCGATTTTAATGTAAAGTGGAACTTGAAAAAACCAGCAATGAGCAAAGAGAAGACCTTTTGTTGCTAATGTGTCTGAAAAAAAGCACTTAATTGAGGTCATAATAATATTAGCAGTTATATACCATCAATAATTCAGCCTTATTTATTACTACATGGTAAAGTTCTGTCAAACAGGAATCGTTCAGGCTTTGTTATACATGTTAACATGAAGCTAGCTGTTGGATGATTGGTATATATTTCACCAGCTGCTCAAAACTGCGGGATAGCAAGAACTAATGATATTCTTTCTTGGTCCTTGCATAACACAATAGTTAATTTGCTGCATGCAGAAATATACGTTACAAATATAATAGTCCCACATAAAGTATGCATAATAAAAAAAGCATTATATCTGAAACAGTGACTGACTAATCTTGCCTGAGCTATCTGTCATATGGAAAACAATTTCAATTCCTGCATGATTTAGTACTCCTACAGCAGGAGAAACATAAATTCTGCCTTTTCACACAGTTCTAGTCACCTGTGATTAGTTATCTTTAAAAAAATCTAAACGAACGTATAATTGTACAATTATAGATGCAAACTCCAGTGTTAAAATTTAAAATGTATTAGTCTCGTAAAATGGCTCATTAATCTCTGGGTCTTAAAGGACATACTTGTCCGGTAATGAGCCAAATGCAGGAAATATGTGTGTGATGGTGGATGGGGGAATTTTACCTCATAAGTATCTTTTTTTTTTTTAACCTTAGAATAATTTTATTCCTGTAAAATCTGTTTACCAAACACAAAGAAGTTGTCAGTGACAAAGTCAGTTGTAGTCCTCTGGTCATTAGCTATGGAAATAAGCTGTTTTGAAGAGATTAGTTGTTCCTTATACACGATATTCATGGGCTTATAACAGCTATATAATTACTGACTGGAACTGCAACCAGAAAGGTTGGGCAGGAATATTGATCTCTCCGTGTCTGCTAATGACCACTTCTCCTCTGCGCTGGTGGAAGGAAGCCTTCTATTAGATTTTTACCACCTTCCTTAAGGAAAAAGGGAAAAAAAAAAGGGAACAAAAAAAAAAAAAAGGAAAAGAAAGATCATAGGGGCACCTGTGAAAAACAAAACGTATCATCCCACTTAGAGAGTGTGTCAGGCAGCGTTTGGTGCGGGCAGCTCGGGAGTCCAAATCCGGGGCGGAGCGCGGGGCAGGGCTCGGGGTGATGGATACGGACGGGACCCCGAGCGGGATCTCCCCCCGGGAGCTCCTCCACTCGGCAGCGCTGAGATGGCTCCTTGAAGGAGCTACAGCAGGCTGACACAATGGCCTGCGAGGCATTAAAATGTAGGAATTAAAAACTGTTAAATTGCACAGAGGGATTCTTAACCTCAGCCCTTTGGCAACACAGTGATGTTTCTTCCCTTTTCTTCTCCCTCGCCTCTTCTTGAAAGTGCCATGCACAGTAGATTTTCTTTTTTTCCAAATGCCTCACTCATCAGACCACACTAATTCTGGATGCCAGTTCCCTGCCGTACACAAACCCTGCTAATGATGGGAATGTAGCATCTGAAAGAGTGCCTCGAAAAATAGCTTTGTCTTCTCCTGGCTGCTCCTAAAACAGCCATCACTCAAAAGCACATCTGGATTCATAGATCCGGATCTTTGGGTCCTGCAAATGTAAGAGCTCCAGACAAGCCTTCCTCTGCAGCTGGGGCTGTGCAGAACCCCTGCACCATTTGAATGAGACAGGTGAGGCTCTGTGTTGTTTAAATCGACAAGCAAATGTTCAAAACGATTTTAAACTGGGGACAATTATGGTTTGCCCTGGAGCTTAAATGGATGTGGGCTTTTAAATTTTTTTTGCCTTTTTTTTTTTTCTTTTTCTTTCCCTGAAATACAAGTTATCCTCAGGCTCAACAGACTGACATGTGGTTCCTGACAATAATAGGGTATCACTCAGCCACTTTGTAGAGAGCTGCCAAAAGAGACGACTCTTCTTCCCTAGCTGGTGGGTTGGTTTGAGGTTTTTGTTGTTTTTAAACAGCGTGACATTTTAAAAGTTATTAGAGCATTAATGCTGCTTTTTAATGAATAAAGCTTTATAAAACTACTGATATGGAATTAACATAAGTTTACCTCTGAATGCAAGTCTCTTTTTTTTCCCCTATTTTACTATCCATTTCTTCATTAAATCAACACTGAAAAAGACTAGCCTTGCCAAATTTCTCACTACATATTCCACTGTTTGCCCATGACAGTATTTGAATGTGCTTATTATTTCTAGTAAAGCCCTTATCATTTTCACTGTGAAATTTAAATCACCCTGATCCAACTCTTCTTAGCTAAAGTCAGCTTTATCAACCACAAGAGATGTGGGATTTTAAAAAGATCTGAGTAAATTCACATTGTTTGGATAAACTCATTCAGGGGGTTCAGCAAATGAAAGCTGAAATAGATATGTATTCCAAGGAGGTTATGGACTGCTCAAAAACAAAGAAGTTAAAGCATAATTAAAAAAAGAAAAAAAAGTTAATAGTATCAGTATCTTTCTAATGAGGGCATTCACAGACCAGATTTTGAATTGGTATTTCTGTGCCTCCACAATAATTCAAGTGAAAAGCAAAAAAAAAAAAAAAAAAAAAAAAAAAAAAAAAAAAAGAAAAACAACCCAAAACATTAAACTGTTTATACAAAGATTTTTTTTTCCTACAATCCACTCTGCTATGTTATCTGGTCAGTGTTGTGCTATCAAAAAATGTTAAGGGCTGCATTTATGCATTATCCCACAATTTAAGTAACTGTGTATCATGTATATTTAAAACCATCTCTCTGTAGTTTTAATTATCTCAGTCTGCAGGGACAAAACGCAGCTCCCATGCCTGAGACCGAAATGAAAGTGCTGCACGCTGACAGCTAAGATGTCTGTCCTAGCTTGTTGAGATTTCCTGTAAAATTTGCATTGAAAAGGCAGCTTTAAATATACTTAAAATAAAAAGAGCATTTGCATCTAATTTGCTACACTTGCAGTATTAAAGTTTTATCTGAATAAAGACATGTCAAATGGATTTATATAGTTAAGCTGATAGCTTTTAAAGTCAACACAGTAACATCAGCTAAATTCAACAAAGTAATGGCAGCAGCTAATGGCATTTATTAGTTTATCATCATTTACTTAAAAACCATAACGCAGATCATTTTATTTTCACATTACTGTTTGTGATTCTTTGACTCAGTTTGTATTGATTCCACAAATTATAGCAGAAACTGACATTTATCTAACAGAGTTTTCCAAGCTATAAATGTTGGCTTTAGTGGGAAGCAATTGAACACTTGCCACACAATGGTTTGAGCCATGCTAGAAACAACCATCTTCAAATAAACACATTTGGCAACCATTTTAAAATACGATTGTTGCTTGTCTGATAATGACAGAAGGGTTTTTGTTACTGATAAGGCTCTTATTACAAACCACTGCCTATGTAATCTACAGCTTGATCACACAAAGTGCTAAGCACGCTCACCCAACCCAGCAAAGAGCTGGAGCATTAAGCTTTGTTTTGAAGATATGCATAATAACACGCGAGTCTTTTTACAGCGCTTCTCTTCTGCAGACGTCAAAGAACTTCACAAAAGAGATCATCGCTGTTTACACAGGAGGAAACTGAGGCTGCGAGAATCCAGATCACACCCAGTGCCGCAGCGGGACTCGATGATGTCAGTCCCAGTTTAGTGTTCTGCACACTGTGTTTTAATACCACCTTACCCTCCTGACTTCGGAGTGGCATCATCACTTGCCCAGACTTCAGTGGAGTTACCTGCCGAAAGTACACACTTATGATAAAGGTTATTGAAGGGTCCAGAATGTTACAGAACAGTTTTTTTACTCTAAATCCATGGTAAAAATCAGGGCTTATGCGTTATACTCTCAATTCTGCTATAGCTGCCTTTTTACCCCTCTTTGTTGCAATAACTGATGAAGCCTAAAAATCTACCATGAAATGCTGAGCAATATTTTCTTGCCACCATAAAAACTAAGCACACACATATCTTGGTTTGTAAATATTATGGGTGCGGACACCTACATGTCAACACTCAGTTTTACAACTGCATTTGAAAATGACATCAAAGTTTCCAATCATGAGATCTACTCCCCTTCTTCATGACATCTATGCCCGTTCTTCGGTGGAGGAAAAAAATCCAGCTGAGCTGGACATAGGGTTTATTTTCAGAAGTATGCAAGAAGGTCAACATTCTTGCTAACAGGAGGCCCATGTCTAATCCCCCATGTCATATCCTAAACCTTTAATTCCAAAGAATCACCAGCTTCTCTCTTTTTTTCTCTTTGTTTTTGGGGTTTTTTTGGTTTGGTGTTTTTTTGGGTGGGTTTTGTTGTTGTTTAGTTTGGTTTGGTTTTTTGGTTTGGTTTTTTTTTTTTTGTAGCAGACCATATGCCCAAGAAAAGTGACAATCACAAGTCACATTTGGCAAGAATTTGAAATGATCATGCTTTGTTTCATGCCATTTATTATAATTCTCCCACAGAAATGGGCTTTGTTGTACTGTGTCCTCACTCTGAACTCTGGCTTCTATTTCAGCACACATTTGTAATTCTCTATCCCTGGGCTGAAGAGCTCAAACCTCTGGCTCACCAGAACAGCCTGAGACAGCTGGAGCAATGGTTTCTGAGGCATGCCCATCCTTCTTGAATCACCACCTCACAGCTGGCCAACTTTCTTATGTGTAAGTGCTGGATCGGGCAAGGAGAAAGAGGGGACTAAAAACTGTATTGACTTTCACTTGGAGCCCCAGTCTGACCTCATTCAATTCAACAGGAATTCTCTTCTAATTTAAACAGTGGCTGGATCAAGTATATATAAAGCTGTATTTTATGGAAGATTACTTGTGAAAAACTGCTGCAAAATTTTAGTTGGGGGAAAAAATTTAAGTAAAAACTTTATTTTGCTGAATAGGCTCTCTTCCTTCAGCTCAAGGAACAGACTTGTAACCTACTAAAAATGCACAACACCGTATTTTACAGCTATTTCAGTCATTCTGGACAGAATGACAACCCCAGAAGTTTCCATTGTGCCAGAGAGACATGGTGTGTTCTCCTTGGGACTGGAGGGGAGACAGTGCCTCTAGCAGGACACCTCCGGAGGGGAATATTATGGCTCAAGTGTTCTGAAACAAAAGCCCAGGACCAGGTAGCTACAGCACTGCAAACAGCATCACTGCTTAAGAAGTAGGGCAGCTTAAAGGAGGAGAGAGAGTTCTATTCAAAGTCAGAGAGAAAAAAACAACCTCTTGGTTTCCATCCAAATGCAAATAGAAAGCCAACGTTGCAGCTGAAGAACTGGTTCCTGCCAGCTCCACCTGAGGAACAGGACATTTTGCACAGTAGTAGTTAGAGCCTCCAGATGGCTTTGAGGTTCAGCCCCTAAGCAGTTCAGTTTGACCTGAAAACCCCAGGGCATGGGAGAAGTTTCCCATCCCTGATCACAGACATGGGCTGGAGGAATTCCCCTGAACACAGATCCCTCTAGAGTAACAAAAAGCAGAGCAACCTCACCAGGTTCAGGTCATTTCAGTTGCACCTCACTATGTTATGGTGAGTTTTCCTTTTTATTTCAATCGTCCTGTACTTCAGACAGACCATTGCTAACTTGTGCTAGCAATGACCATTCTCCACTTTCATTCTCCCCCACTGAGACCCTTCCTATCCCACACAGGAATGAAACAACAGCACCCCAGCTGGTGTCTGCATGGCAGCAGGCAGGATAATGTCAGCCAGATACGGGGCCACATCCTCAACCGATGCAAATTATCCTAACTTCATTTACTCCAGTGGAGCTCTTGGTGTTTTCTATCAGATAAGGATGTGGACTTCAGCATTAATCATGTGCAGAGAAAAAACCCACCATTTCAAGCTTCATTATGAAACAAGTGCTACATTAGCACCGAGCATGGAAAATCTCAGAATTTCCCTTTAATGATCTTGAAGATTATGTGCAGCAGGAAAGAAGAAGTGGAAAATCTGTCATAAATATCACTGAGTACTTTTAATAGCTGAAAGCTAGGCTTTCTTTAACACTCTTGCCTGAAAAAAAATAACCTAGAGACTATTCATTAACTAGAAGCACGGGGATTGGTTTGTCATTGTACTATGTCTGTGAGACAGCACACAATGGAAAGACAAAGTTCTCAAGCCCAAAGACAGCATAAGCCAGGAAAAAAAGTAGCTAGGCAAGCGCAGCTATTTTAAAATATAGTAGGTGTAAGTACGGAAATAACTGAAAAATCTCAGGATGCACTTATTAAATATTGTCTGTTGTAGCCTGTTCTTTTCTCAGCCTCGGCAACCCTTTTAGTCACTACACATCATCTGGCAGCTCCAGGGAACACCTCTGATGGGGACTTGCTTGCCAGCATCTCCAGTGACAGCTGCAGACAGGTTACAGGAGTGGAGGCTGCCGTGGCCTCCCCCCGCTCCCTGATCTTGTGTAGTGGGTGCACTGAACGCCGAAATTCTAGGCAGGCACCAGAGGCTGCTGCTTGAATTGACTGTTCCTTTGACTTTGTGATGAAAGGAAACGTTCCTCAAGGAAATGTTCCTCCTTCCAAGCCCTGGTCTATGCACAGGCACTACCCCAGTCTGCTCCAGTTCGTGTGCATCTCTCTCTCCTGATGTTGGCTGAGGCTTGAAGAAACCCTCACCACCACCCATCCTGACCTCAGAACAAGAGGCAGAGTCGCAGTTCCTACCACAGCAGCCATGGAAAGGGAAGGTGCTACAGCTCTGTGCACTGTCTCAGCAGGCTCTCCTGAGTCTAAGGCATTCTGACACAAAGCCTTGAGAAGAGTCCGTGTAACGAGAATAATGTTTGAGAGGAGGACATTAAGAACTCGTCAAGAAGGTTGTAGCTGTGATAGTGTTTCTACATGGAGAGGAACTTCCTTGGATGTTTGTGTGAAGTAAAAGCATCTTCTCTCTTTCACAGGAACTGGAATTCCATTAATTACATGTTATGTGCTAAAAAGACAGAAACAAAAAATGTGGTTGAATATTGTCTTCTATGGAAGAGGAACTAAGCCAGCACAAAGTGCTGCATTTCACTGAAGTTTTTAACAGAATGAACACCCCAGAAGGCTTCATTTGAAGAAAGGAACTATCAAGTACTACAGCCTTTATAAAAATTATCAGGTTACTTTGAATGCATTTGGGTGATGGTTACAAGAGCTTTTAGCTTGGCTAAATTTTATTACACTCTCTAATCAAGCTGCCAAACATAATTTCATTTTCTCTTGTCTACAAAAAAATCTTAGTGTCTCTATTTCCACAAAACTATATCCACCTTGTATTCTTATCCCGCAGAAATCTTTGAATTCAGGAAAAACAGCCCTTTTTCTTTCTTTCTTTCCCTTATAGCCTTTTAATGACAAGTTTGCCCTCTTTTTGGAGTCAAACTTTCACCAAACAAAAAAAACCAAGCCACAGCAACAAAACCTTTTTGAGAAAGAAAGGAATGAATATGCAAACTACACAATTACAAATAGACAAATAGGAAGAATAAAAATAGAATGGTAATTAAAACATTACCATTTAGTTTATGGACTGATTTCATGCTCCCCTTCTCCAGTCTTTCCTTTAGAGTTGGAGGGAGCAACAGAAATCCCTTGGTCTCAGCTGCTAAACCAGTAAGGCCTAAGACTTACAAAGGAAGTCAGTTCTACCCGTGCACGGCCTGTGAGCTCCCATGTATGTGTTTACTAAAGGATGGCTCCCACACAGCCATTACATTGCATTTTTTAATACCAAAAATTCAGGTCCTGAGAAACTGTTTTATTCACTTATCATCAAATAATGCGCCAAGTTGAAAAAACTATCTTCAGTAATCTGCTAATCAGTCTTTCCTACTAAGGTCTATTCTATTGTCTGAATTTGAGATAATGAATATTAAAATTGCACAATTCATCCCACGGGGTGTTTTTCAAATTATACAGAGCACAATAGAATCCATTTTCTTGCTGTTGAAATTCCGCCTTCTTCAGGGTGGAAACACAGGAGATATGGATGAGTGGAACACAACACTGTGCAGCAAAGAGGGGAGGAGAAACCCACGCCAAATATAGCAGGGCAATCCTTTAATCCTGCAGAAAACCGAAAAGGTTCTTGGATCTTTGCAGCCAAATTTGATATCATCAGCCACTGTGCACAAATCCAAGCGTGTCTGTAACCCACAGGTGGCCAGAACAGAGCAGGGTGTGGAAGGAGGGCCAGGATCAGCCCAGGTTCCTGAGCCTCACACATCAACTTTGATACACGTGCAGGACAGGAGGGGCTGTCTGATATGAAGAGAACAAGCACAGACTTGCATGTGTACGTCCAGAAGGTAATCTAAACAATCTAAATTATAGAATACAGCCCCAGAGAGGTGCAAGGCAGCATCAGCCTGGCTGGGTGCTGAGCAGGCATCCCAAAATGTCTGTTCTCTGGAAACAAGTGAACGACACAGGGTTTCACCCTAGTTCGGTTTTATAATAACATTGTTTCCATTTATTAAATAATAATTATTTAGAATGGCAAAAATTCACAGACAGGAAATTTGAACAGAACTTTTGCAAGTAATCTCTAAAGGACAAAACTTCTGGTGGGTTTGGTGAGAGAAAAGGCCCAGACTGGAAGTGTTTTCAAAGGTTTTAAAAACTTTACCTCAAGAAACATCCAGCTCAAGAATCAAACAGAAACTCTTTTCCAAAAGCCTATCCTGAGCTGCTTGTTCATTTATAATTAGACAGGTAGAACATTTAGCTCACACTTCCATGCTCTTTTCAGACCAGAAGAGAACCTCTCACATTTCATCCAAAAACCAAAACCAGAACTGCTCTGGTGGGGCAGGCATAGAGGCTGGGTAAGTCCATACTCTGCAGTTTCAATAGTTCCTCAGCATCCCCTTCCCTCCCATCCAGAGCTTCTCTGGCTGTTGCAAGATCAGGCTTTTTAAAAGAAATGGAAAAATGCAGTTTATCGTGTTAACATCCCTCCTTCTTTAAGATATACTGTACGGGTCATAACTTATTCTTTTTAATAAAAAAGAAATAAATTTACCTTTTGAGTGTCACTTCTGACCACTGCTGCCCCTTTTCTAAAGCCACAGGGCTTCACAGTAGACAGCCTGATGGAATTCCAGTTCACAGCTTAATTTTCCTCCTGATAAAAGAGACAAAAAGTTCCTTTCAGTAAAAATAAAATTTAATATGGTCCGCAAATTTGATATATTGCAACCTCCGACCTCAGCTTAATTGTTCACAAAGGGCTAACGGTACCACTGGCAAGTAAATGACTTCTACAGAGTGTTGCAACTCTGATAGCTGAAGAGAAGGGGAGCAGCAGCCTGACAGATAATCAAAATTTTTAATGTGAACCATAGTGAGAGAGGTTATTCAGAGCACAGCCAGACTGTGGAGCCTTCTGCAGCTGCCATTGTAGCTCCTTAGGATGAGAAATGCTTAAACATCATCCTCACTCAACTTCGTTAAGTGTTGCTGCTGTTAGTCACCAGCCAATGGAGTCTGACACTTTACAGCAGCAGACAGCAACGATCTGGGCTCTGCATAGACAGAAACATGCTCCTTAAATTTCTCTGAGGCCAAAGCTGCCCCAGTTCTGTGGCCCTCAAGAGCTTTTCTTAGATTTTGACAAGGAACCAAGGGAAAGAGTATGAAGGCAAAAATAAAAGAGTGATGCAAACACACCCAGCACTGGCCCGTGGAGGCTGACCTTTTACAGGCTACTGCAGAGAGCAGGATTTTAGTGAGGCAGCTGGGTCTCCCACAGCTCACACGGGTTTGCAAAGGGCCGTAGAGCATAAGGCAAAGGCTGGCTAGAAGAGAGCAAGGGGGAAGAAGTGATGTTTGTCCTGGCTGTTTTGATTTGAGAAGTTTGGAAAAGACCAAATTTGTCCCCAGCTCTCCTCACCATGTGCTATCCTGATGAAGTCCACAGAGACCTGTGTGCACTCAGAGCTGGTGTGCAGAGAATGAACCCACGAAGCTGAAGGGACCATCTCACCAAACAGGTCCTTACATCCTTTTTTCTACTGAGAGTACACAAAACAAACTATCCTGTGGTTGGGAGGACAGCATAACCCTTAAGCTGATTTACCTCATTGTCTTTATTCTATTGGACAAAAGCAGGAAAATCACATAGCTATCCCCACAGCTGATTTGGTTGCTAAAGGAAAGATGGGCCAGGGGCCTACACAGGTCAGCAAATGCTCCCCTGCACAGTCTAAAGCACTCTAGTTGCTCCAGGATATTGAGAAGCCAGCAGCAACAAAAAGCATTTATTTTCTCACTGTTAATCTGGGTAACATTTTACAAGGACTATAACACAATAAATGAGCACACTGAATAAAAATACAGCACAGTGTGCAAACATGTCTATAAGGAGAGGGCACTTTCCAAAGCGCTGACTGCATGTATACATTTACACCTTACCAGGCACAGGGAAGATGTACTTCTACTGAGAGTGCTGAATGCAGTTTCTTCCTTCCCCTCCTGATTCAGTGTGGGGTCCAAACATCAAACAGCTCCCACAGAGAGCATCTGCAGCCCCCCGAGACCACCAATAATTGCATTTGTCCTGGCACCTGTCTGCTCACCTCACGAGCTGAGGCTGCAGCACAAGGGAACCCAAACTGTGCTCTACCAGGAAAAGGAATTATAAACCCGCCAGCTGAGAGCATAAATGTTTGATGCCTCCTCCCCAAAACATGGAAGGCAACAGCAACCTCCGTGCTACCCTGCACGGGCACTCCCCAAGCCAAGAGAGGGTCCCTCCTCTGGGGGATCACCCTTGTGAGCACACCCGAGGAGCAGCAGCAGCACCTCAGCACACCAACCCTGCTACACACCACTGACAATCGTGTTTGGCTTCTGGACAAGCAAAAAGCACGGTGAAAACTGTTCCTGTCTTCCTGCTGGTGAAAGGCAGCTGAGCTACCCACATGTGCAAAGCAAAGGGAAAGAACATTTCCAGATCAGAAGGTGTCTGCAGATCAACAGGGCAAAAATCACCAGCCTCTTTCTAAATTAGGGATGCTGATATATCCAGCAGCAGCCACCAGTCATGTTAGCTGTCTCAGTGTCACTGGAAAGCAACTACCAAAGCCTTTAGAAGTTCATATTTCAATTTTAAAGCTGAGGCTATTTTAGCTAATGTCCCCAAGGCAATTGTCTGGTCAAATGTCAGAGTTTATACTGCTAGAGGAAATCACTATGTTTATGAGATCTCTGCAGTTTGGGAACCACATTAAACCCCGTTTGAGTTTCTCAGATTATACTGTGTTGTGGATATCTTTTTTTCCCCGTGTTTGGAACATATCTCAATCTCCTTGTATTCCTATGAGCCATTGAAAATATCTCCCTCTGTCATGTTTAAATGAGCTTCATCGCTGTAGGATTTTTCTCCACTAATTCACTTATTAAAAAAGAAAAAACCTGTCAATTGATGTTGTTTCCGTATGCTTCTGAGTCTGATACCCTGCAAATTGGTAATTTATTTACTTTTTCATTAGCAAAACATTGCTTGAATTTTGGTATTTTGTGACTTATGCCAAGCTTCAAACCAATTTAACTCTTTGATGCCCAAGATTATCCTTCCCTTTTGTCTCTCTGGGCTTCTTGGGGTTTTTGCCTACTGACTGCATTACTGGCACCAGGGACTGGCTGTTTTGCTCTGGCACAGGCACAGTTCAGGTGTTGCCCGTGGCTGCAGAGCAGCTCTGTCACCTGCCTTCCACATGAGTTTCACCCTGCCCGTGTTCCTGTGCTGGTTGCACCTCAGAGATCCACTGGCCATGTAATTTGGACTAAGGTATTTGGAGTCTTACATATCCATTCAAGTAATGTGGCTTGAAAGCATTCCTTGATCTGCAGACTTTAAAACCCCATACTTTCTCCACCACTACACTGAAGTGCTTGTTCCTCTGCCAGGCCTGAGTCGTTAAAACTTTTTGCCTTTTTTCCTAGCAGTGGGCTTGTTCTCAGGTTCTTAATGTCTCCTCTCGTTTGGGGTTTACACATTTCTGAATGTAATGACACCTACAACCTAGCACCAAATTCCATGTACAGCTAATCCCACTGAATCTGTCAGTTCAAAGAGTTTGAGATGCCCAAAAAAACTATGGAAATGTGGTTTTTAAAGTTTGGTCTTGACAGAAGACTTGGACAGAGAAGCTGGACTGCTACACTATATGGAAGCACTGATGATGGACATAAATGGGAAAGTTCCTATTCCAAGGAGCTTTCTTCCCAAAGCTTTTAACTTACATGCCCTATATTTAATTTTGTTAATATTAAAGGCCACTTCCAGAGCAGCCTGTACTGAAGACAATCCGTTGCAAAACCCAATATGAATAACACACCATCTGATGAAAAGCTACACCTTTGAACACGGCACAGAATGAACTCACTTTTCTGTTTCCAGAGAAGACAGTGGTTCCTGTCCTGCCCGCTCCCAGTCCCCTGCGTGTGGTTACAGGACCGGCAGTGACACAGGGCTGCAGCCCCCGGCCCCCGCCCACACACCAGAGCTCCCAGCTCTGAAATAGGACAAAGTAAAAGGAGCATTTCAGTAGCAAGAGAGAGAGGGCAATGATGTTCACAGTATAGCTTTTCTTCCTGTAGTCAAGGTTTATTTTTTTTCTGAGCTTTGTTCTCCTCATATTTCTGCTAGATCTTCCCCATCTTTGGGAAAGCAACAGGTACCAGATGCTGAGAAGATAGCACTGAGCTAAGCCTGGAAGCTAAATTTTTTGATTATCTTTCATGTAATGAGCATCTGTACTTTTTAGATTTATTTATCTAAACAAGTACCTCCATTCCCTTCTGGTATTTTTTTCTTCATATTATTGGCTGACACCCAAGTAGGCAAAGTATTTCAGTGCCATCCCATTTCTAGGTTCAAATAAAAATTGAAAAAAATAAAAAAGAAAGAAACAGTGTAAGGTTGATCACACACTTGTTATTAAGTCAAAGCCGGATTCAAGTGTTTGTGTGAGGTAGAATTATCTCATTCTTTTTGTCTGTGTCTTTCTGTGATCTACCAGTCAAGTATGTGATTGGATTTCAGCTCAACAAAACCTTAAATTACACACCTATTGTGCCTGAGCTAAGCCTAGTTTCACAGCACTGGAGAAGGCTCCTCACTGCTCTTTTGGCACTGTTCGATCTGGCTTCTGCTATCATCCGCAGGTTGATGAATGAGTAATAGGATTAGAAAGTCTCATCTCTGAAATGCTATAATTGCCACATTTGGTGAATTGACAAAGGCCTGGGTGATGGAGAGGTGCTCCATAATGTAAAGTCACACGTTCAACCTGCACTCACTGGCCAAGGCTAAGAGAATGGGAGGAATAAAAAGAATCCCTTCAGCTCCCCATTTGTCCAACATGCACAGATAACTCACCCTCTAAATTAACCTTCTATGCATGAGTTTGTTGGAAGGCAGAGTGCTCTGCCTCTTAAAGGCTCTTATCTCTCTGCAAGGAAGATGATATACTTGTTGATTCTTTGGTTAGTGCAGGAGATTAAAAATCTAGGAGGGCTAGAGCAGGGGGCAGATTTTCTTGTCTTCCCCAGCAATCTTCAATTCAAAACACCAGGGGAGAGATCTTCCCCCGGGCAAGCAGAACAGAGCAGCTCAAGCCATGCCTCAACAGCTGGGGATCTGAGCCTCTCTATTTATATGGACAGTCTTCCCATCCACCTTCTCAGGGTCAGTAGCACACTGGTTCTGACAGAAATTCCACACTTTTCTCTCTGTAGGCCCACCTATATCAGCCAGGATGCATCTGAAAATGGACAAAGTTTTCAGTGGCTCCTACCCCAAGTTTCTTTTAAAAGGGTAGATTTCCAAAGACATTTACAAGCCAGACTTGGGTAGATGTGTTAGTAAGGTACATTAGGGACTTAGCTGCCCAAATAGCTATGTGAACATAGTCTTGAACAGTTAACAGTAGAAAACAGAAAGAACAAATAGGTTTTACTTATCCTTTCTCCTATTTACTATTTTAACTTCCACTCCTTACAAGCAATGGCAAAAACCCTGGTTTTAAATAGAAGAATGGAGAATTTTAAAAATAAAGAGGAGTAGTTCTCTCTTCTGAAGTACCATCAGCACTGCCTTCTCCTGAGAAATGGCTTCATGCCATGCATACAAATTAACACAGAACTTTATTCCTGTTCACCTTTTACTAAAAAAAAATCAGAAGCCAACATCACTTCTGCTGAAAGAATGTGTCCCCAAATGCTCTACAGATGCAGCATGTGAGGTCAACATTCACCATCCCCTTTCTCTGTCAGTGTGAGTTTCACTTTAATTACAAGTGCATGTTTTGCACATTGTAAAACTACCCCTGGCTCTGACCACCGTAAGAAAAAGAACATTTAGCTCAGGAAACAGTAGCTGACCCTGTCTGCTCTTTTTCTTCCTTGGCATCAGCTAAGACTATTAACACCTTATGTGTGTTGCCTGTGTGTCCCACATATGTGTGCTCTGCATCCATTTCATGCAGTACCTGTCGTAAGTGCATACTAAAAGCTGCCTGCTGGGAATTCTCTGCTTTGTTTGACTCCTCTTCTTGCTGTCTTGCTTAGCTATTGAATTCATCTGCTTGACAGAGAAACCCTTCTATGTACTAAAAGCTTTGTCCTTGGAAAGCTGTGACATTAGACTTAAACACATAGAGAGGCCTTTTTCACCTCCCAGTTCACTTCCTAATTATTCATTCCCAACAGAGGAAATCAGGAGAAACCTCGGCTGCCAATGTAAACATTTTGTAGTGGAAGGCAATTTTTTTTCTCCCCAAGAGCACAGTGTGACCATGACAGTTGAGCTCCTTACTGAGAAATTGCTCTGGTTTTTGTACAACAGAAAAATGGCAAATAAGAATTTTTTTTTTGGTGGGAAAAGAACTAAAACAGAGTAAACCAGACCATTTGATGGTGACTATTTTGCTCTGAGAGTCCTTTGCCATATAATTTCAGAGAAAAGCTACAAGCCTCCAACGTTTGTTCCATTTACAATTTTCCTTTTCTTCCTCCCCAGATCAGAGCAGCTCTCCTACGAGTCCGACTAGTACCTTGTACCACAGGGTAAGATCACCCAGTAGCTGTTGCTTTAGAGATTTTCCACCTAATGTGGCAGCTGCTCTAAAGAATCACTTTCCACTAGAGCAGAGGGTCCCTGTGGGAGCACCTTCCCCCTTTTCACACTCTCAAACTGAGACGGTCACCTTTCAGAGCACTTCGTTATTAATGGCAGTAGGTGCCCTGTGCAAATAATTTGCAGAACCGGGGCTACAGCCAATATTTTTCCAGTCTCGCTGTAACCTTAACTGCAACACACAATATTGGCCAGCTCCCAGGAACCGTCAGTGGGAAGCTCATACAGCAACAGGCCACCCACTTACTGTTTTCTTAGAGAAAGTTTGCCAGGAGTGATACGCAGCTTGCACCACCTTCCTGAAACGTTTCCACACTCCCTGAGCTTGCGCGGCTCTGCTCCTACCAACACCTCCCGTTTCAAACTGCCCTGCTCCACCTCCTTCCACGCAGCCCAGTCTTCTCCTCCAATTGCCTCCTTTTCCTCAGCACCTTCTCCTGGCTCCGTGCCTCTCTCCGTGCTGTTCCTAGCGCCTGGGACAAGCTCTGATTAATGTTCAGCTAAGAGCCTCCTCCACAGAGCAGACCCCACCCGAGCGTGCTCTGCTTCTCTTACTGAGCATCGCTCTGTCCCGTGCCTTCCACCTTTCCCAAGAGGAGGCTCTGACTCGCTTGACAGTGAGCAGCACCTTTGTTTCTTCAAAGCCACATAACAGTTTGTGAGTGTGTCACCCTGCAAGTGCCACCAGGGCTCTGCATGTGAGCAGTCAATGGGACAGTTTACACACGAAATTAGCTACTGTCATCTCTAAACAAATGGAAAAGTACAGCACCAACCCAGAGCTGCAGTGTGCTTCAAGAGTCCTCGTGTGCCTTTTAATAGCTACTGATAAATACGGCCACATCACCTGGTAACTATTTGTTTGGGAACTAGTGCCATGATACCACTTTTTCTTCTCCAATTACCCCGGGAGTCACTAATAAGTGGAAATATCCTCCTAGCTCTTTAGTTAAGGAATGAATAACACACTGGTAAATAAGCCACTTTTATGATCTGTTACTATATTTTTTTTTTCTGTCAGCCTTTTTTTTTACGTTAATTTATAGGTAAGTTACTCAATTAGCTTGTTTTGGCGCATTATGCCATATATCTGCTACAGTATTTTGTAAAATCCATATCCAGGAATCATTGTCATTGATAATGGAACATCTGAAATAAACTAAGAACCGAAGAAGAGTTTCTTTTAGTAATTGAACATGAACAAAAAGCAGTATAATTTTCAGCTGGCTTAGATGGTTTTATACAAATATATGACCTTTTGGGGCAAAATTTAACTTACTTTATTTGAGAAAAGGTAAGCTAAAATGGGAAACTGTTGGGTGACTTCTCACTGTATTAAATTCACTTTTCTCAGGACCAGCAATACTCCCACCATTACACTGTTTCTGTATTAAAATCTAATTCTGAAAGTTTGACAAAGTACACGTTTAACACAGGTCAGCAGTATATTGACAGGATGTTAATTTTAAATTGTGTCAGCATTTCCTGTCTTGAGTGTTAATGTCAATTAGCACCTTGCTGCATAACCTCCAAGTCCTCCCTTATTACCAGAAAGTGGCAAAGCAACAGCAAAAGCACTTCTATTCAAAACACCACTCACTATCAGCCAAACAAAGAGCTGTCATAACAAAACCAGCGAGGTGAAAGTGCCTAAGCTGCTATGGATTTGAGGTTAGAAGCCTTAGTCTTTTTCCTTATTCCTGATATTAAAAGTATAAGTGTGTCAACTTGGAGTGAAAGGCTAATTACTTTTAGGCTCTTTGAAAAGTGTGTTACCATTCAAAATCTCTAAGCCTGACATAAAGCCCTTGGTTTTAGATTGCACAGTGTATAGCTCACTGTAGGTCACCCATTAGTATCCTTAGCACACTCTGAAATGTGCAGTCTTATTCTGAGAAATGGGAGCAGTTCTGCACACCTGAGTTTTTGGCATTTCAGAGGTGATGTGGAAAGCACACGTTCCAGTCTCCAACATCTCAGTGACACCTCACTCCCAGCTGCCCAGTGACTTTGTACATGTGCTTTTAAACCACTGTATAAGGACAGCTTTATAAATGTCACAGAATTCTCAGCCTACTCTATCATTTGACAGCAGCTCACAATATAAATGAGTATAAGAAGGTCTAGATGTATACACATCTAGGGCTAGTACCCCTCTAGCATTCATCTACTCTGTTAAATTCAGCAATGTAGACACCCGAGGTGAAAACATCTAAGCCAAGCAGAAGCTCTTCCATGAAGTCACCTCACTGTCTTTCTCAAAATACAGATGTGTTCCCAGAACTACAATACAAATCTCAGCACATTTAGCCTAAATTCTGAAGAAAACTAACTAGTGTTAAAGACTTTTGTGAAAAATAAAATTTCATGAACAATAGAAAGTGTTACAGTCTTTTTCATCAGATCTAATCCCAGACCTTGTTACCTGCTAGGACCAAAAAAAAAACCCAAGGATTTTCATCAACAATTCAATGTAAAACCTAGTGCTGCTGAAGTCCATTGGTGTTCACATTTTGAACAACAGCTGTTTGTTTTTAAATTAGACCTCGATCACTTTTGCAATTTTTAATTATAACTAACTGGTCCTTACAAAGAAATATTTTGGAAAGCACATTACCATTTGTCTTGAGCACGACAGGAAACAGGAATGAGAGAGAAGCATCTTACAAAATTATGTATGACTAAAATGCATTATCTCTTTGCAAGCCAGAAGGTTGATGGGCTTTAGCATTAGCATTCTGCAGTGAGCTACACACTACTGCACCAAAATGTAGTGATTTCATACTGACTTGTGTGTGGCTTTTCACTGAGGTGAAGTGGGGCTTCCTGTGGGTGTGATCATTGCCCTCTGTGCCCCAGGTGAGCACAGTCAGTGCTGGCTGTGAACTCGTACCAGCGTTACTCCTGCAGCTCAGGCACCGTGTGTGGAAAGCAGTTGTTCAGAGTATAAAGTGCATTTTCATGCTCGCCCTCAGCAAGCACCGTGTTGCTTCGGGTCCTGCCTTTGTTCCCCTGAGCACCAGCTCAAGGTGTGGCCCGGCATCACGCAGTAAATCTGCTCCTGAGATCGGGTGTAGAGATGACACAGGCATTATGCACAGACATTGCACTGGGTGCCTATGCCCTGCCAGATTCTAAACAAATTGGCCAAACAAATTAATGCCACACACCCTAAATTGGCTGAACAAATTAATGCAACACGCCCTTTGCACAAGGGTGTCTTTGAAGGCCAAGGACCATGCGTGTTACAGCGAGATGCATTCGACTGAATAGTGTTTCAAACAAATCTGTTTTGAGAGAAGAGAAACAGTGTATTGTAGTTTCAAGTTAGAGCAGGGCTTTCACACAAGAGCTTTTCAGACACCGACACTCTGTGTTGACATTTAATTACTAAACTCTTAAAACAAATAATTTGTATGAGCAAATACTCCTCAATCATTTCATAATAACGCAACTAGTGTTTCTTGGCAGTTAGAACAAAACCAGAAGCATGTTGAAATCACACACACAATGCCTTGTTCTGACATGGGAAGAGGTGCCAGATAGAGCAGTGTGAACCCTCCAGGCTGTGAGAGCTGATGGGATTCAGGAACTCAGTGCTGCAGTTTTGTTCCCAGGGGCTGGCAGCAAATCAGTCCCAGCAGGTTCACTTGGAGGTTGGAGTTTACTGAATTTCATTCTCCAAATAACCCTTCCTTCCGCTGCTGAAGGTCCTTTTTTCCACCGAGCCCCAAACCTCCCAGCAGAGGATTAAGGGAGTGTGCATTCTTGAGGCTTGTTGGGCAAGAGAGGTAGCTGGAAAGGCAAGAGCCTGGCAGAGGAGCAGTAGATATGTGCTTTTCGTTGCTCTCTGTGAGCCATGTGCCTTAATCAATGGAGCATTTCCTTCCACCTACCTTTCAGTGTGATCTATTGCAACATTTGCACATCTCTGCACATCTCAAGCAGCTAAGCTCAAAACCCAGTCTAGCCAACATGTAAAACCCACACCTTCAGTTTCTCACTTCCTCTGTCAGAAGGTCTGACTCATTGCAGCAGAAAATACTGGAATGGTGCTGGTCTTTAAATCCTTCTTTTTCTCATGTTAGCTATCATTTTCTCATCAAGCTCTTCAGGAGAATGTCTAAGACTTGTCAAGAGATTTTTAATAAAGCAGCAATATGGCTCTCCTAACACATGGCTCCACGTTCAAGGCTATGTGCTTACCTATGTAACCCCCTCTGTATCTGGGACTTTCGTGAAGAGTGATGTTAAAAGGACATTAAGAGAAACAAGTAACTTTCTGATGAGACTTAAAACAGCTGCACTAAAATAGCTTTGCAAGTAGGAATCACAGCCTTAGTTTGCTGTGTTTCTCCAGGTCCAAACCTCAATATGTTACTATACAGCATCTGCTAGCTAAAAGATCTCTACAACACAAGTGGTGGTGTTTGGTGTTTGGGTTTTTTTTAAAGAGTCTGGAGTTCTCAAATTTAGTGTGAAATAACTTCTGGGTTGAGTTGTGACACAGATCAGCTAGGGCCCCTCCTTCCTCATTTTCCTCCCCTCCTTGCACTTCCACCTGCCTATTCCAAGTCTTCCCTTTACTCACTTCTATAATCTCCTTACAACTTTCTCTCCTTCACACAGTAATCCTGCCACTCCCCAGGCATCTTCTTTCATGTGCATATCCACTGACACATCCCCCCTCCATCACTGTAGTGTATCCCTCCCTCCTGTTTCTATGTATCTGTCCTGCTGCTCTTAAGTAAAATTAGTGAATTAGAGTGGAAACTTGAGAGACAACCCATTTATACAACCAGTTGAAGCAGCAGACTTTTCAGTGGTGCAGGACCCAGCCTGAGTTTAATGTCCCGACTTGCCTTATGAAGGTTACACTGGAGAAAGCTTCTTTGTGGACCCTTCACCTAAACTGCCTTCTTGGCCAATAATGCTTTAATAATATTCCAAGTTTACATTAGTGGTCTCAGGCTCACTGTGCCTTCCGCTAGTGGACCTCTTAAACACTAAGATTGTGCCAGCCTCTTGCCCTCCTCTCTAATTAGGAGCTGCCTATTGTGTTCCGTTTTTCTCCCTGAAAATTGTGGCTGCAGCCTTGCTATCAGCTCAGTGTCGTGCCATTAGTCAGAAGGGCGAGCGTGTGGTGTCCTTGACATGTCAGCTAGAAACGTCTGGCCCCTTTCTCTCTGGGGAGCCAGCCTATAAGCTCTGTAATGCATTTAACCTCTATCACCTCAGGGAGTAAGAGTCTCCACAAGCAGTTTGCTGCTGCCCCACCCCTAAGCTAACTCATTTACCTGATTTTTCCTTACAATGTTGAATAAATTACACTCCACCCTTTAAAAGTTATTATGGTTAGTATATGACTTGCTAAAGAGTTGTTTATAATTCCTGTAACGTTAAATTATAGCTTTAATCTCATAACACAGAACATTAATAAACATGGCAAGGCGCTTTGATTTAATAGCCTAACTTGTAGCCACATATTTAGACACACTTATATTTGTATACTTCTCTTACCATATTACAACATACAGGCCAGATTCTGATCTCCATGTCAAAGGAGAAGGAAAAAAAATTGAAAAATAAAAAACAAGACAGAGAATTAACATTGTGGGCCATCAAAAGGAGTATAATGCTTTGTTAAAATTACTAATTTCTATTGCAAAACACTGAACAGCTTCCTTTCACAATGCATCCACAAGCAAGAATCTGATCTGAGTTTCTGTTTAGTTTTCATTTGGACAGGCTGATCTTTAAAGACAAGTGTATTCTTTCTGCAGTCCTCAAAGGTTTATTAAATTTGATAAAGGCCGTATCCCTTAGTTGTTAATAGTTGGCTCAATAATGAATCCAGCTGCTTAAATGTGAATGTTTAAAGGAAGACCAATTCTTCAGGCAAAAGTAGAAGATGTGCAAGAGCCAGTGCTGCACAAAGACTTGGAAATTCCTTGTAAAATTCATTCCCATTTTTATACTTATTAACTTTTCACATCTTTTTTGTGTATTTGTTTTACCAAATATTCAAAGTGCAAACCAGGAATGTTCACCCTAGGATGAAAAATTATGAGGACCCATTGAAAACACATTCCAAGTTTGCAAACCCAAGAACTCACAACTAGAAAATGTTATTATTCTTGACAGGGAATTTCTACATATAAACCAAAAAATATGAAGTGTCATGAGACTTTCCTTAATTGAGTCATGCCTGAGAGAAATGACAGTTGTAGCCATTTGGAAACCACAAGTTTGAAAACGAATGTGTTCAAAAGCAAAACAAAACACAAGATTAAAAGGGCAGCCCAATAATCTTGAAGTTTACTGAATTATTCACAGCATCAAATAATTTTCATACATACAATAAGGAATGCAAAGGCCTGTGATTCTGGACAATGGAAACCACAGTCCTGCCACAAGCCAGGCCACATCTCCTTTATTAAAGCCAACCCTGGAGTCCCAACTGCGTGTTCGTGGTAGTGCCCGTGTGCATAAATCCCTTTGCAGCATTAAACCCTCATTTCAAAAGTTTGGAGCCAAGCAGGTCAACTTCTTACCGAGCAGCACTCCACACATTTCTCAGAGGCATCACCACCTGGGGAAATAACTTTATTTCTTGCTATGACCAAAGAGAGAAATATTTCCAGATCTACCTATGCAAAGACCAGTTTTTGTGGTTTGGTTTNCATAATATTTCATGATTTTCACTGCATCATCTTGGATTTTGTTGGTTTAACTTTACTACAATGTTGCAAGCCCTGTAGCTAAGTGACCTTAAATAAAAACATTTAAACAACAGAAGTTTCTCTTAGGCATCACAGTAGTGGAGGAAAGCCTGAAACATTAAAGCTTCAGAGTCAGACGACACACAAAAAAGAACTGCAGCTTTAATTTTTGGGAAGTTTGTAACTAAATTCTTCATTTTAGTCTGTTTGTATGGAGAGGAAGGCTCCTAGTTATGACTTTTGCATGCTGTTACTGGCAATATTAATGTAAATTTAAACTAAACTCTCTACTATTTATTAATTAAATCAACTCCACCCAACTTACACAATAGTGTATATTAACTACTATCTGACTTGGAAAGATCAGTAAATTAATAAACTACATTTGAAAGGAAAAAGAGGTGACGTGCTCTGAAAACATCATTGACAATCCTAGGATAAGGATCTGCATCAGATCTTACTTTAAAGCATTTGGCCTCAGGAGGGAGGGTTTAGCAGCTGAAACTCATCCTCTTCCATCAGATAGATTAGTCCAGGGCAGAGGAGTCTTTTCCAGGCACTGTGAGAGTGTATCAGCCACAGCCTGCTGCTGGGAAATGGCCAAAGCAGCTGCCAGCAGCTGTGTTTGTGCACAGGACCGGCCGGAGATCTCAGCACATCCTCTGGTCGCACCTTTGCTGTCCCCCTGCAGAGCACGGCCACTGGGGGTGATCAATCGATTCTTCTGCGGGCAGGCTGCAGAGGTGGGAGTGTCACTGCTTCAGCCCAGGGCAGCTTTAGCAGGACACAGGCAAGGCCAGGGGACTTCCACAGGGGCAAAGGGATCGACCAGAGATTTGGAGATAGTGGTAAAAAACCCAACAGTGTAAAAAGTGAGTGCTTTTAGGGGCAAATAACAATAAGAACTTTGCAGTGAAGTGAGAACATCTCAGCTGACAGTGACCTGGGCATAGTTACCCTTCATAAGATGGCAAGCAAGCTTATGTGGCCATAAAAAGCAAAACAAAATCCTAGAATATGAGTCAAAGCATGTCAGCCCAGAAGGATGGGCCAAGTCTCTGTACAACAGGTCCTGGAGAATTGGGTATGGATCTCCCCAGCTAGGGCATCAGAATTAAGGCAAATTCAAACTGAAAGAGGCATAGAAAAAAGAAAAGTAGGAAGTTCAGGAGCATGAACATACTCTAGGACAGGAGGCTAAAAGCCCACAGCTCAACTAGGAAAAGAAGCCTGCCATCTAATTAGTAAATATGTACTGACTGCTGCATGCAAACACCCAAAGTATAGAGCAATTATCCTTCCTGTCAAGGGAAAGAGGGGAATAAATGACCTGGGGTTGGGAAAGCTGAGAATGATAATTTCCCAGAACAGCCAAGGGGAACAGCACAGGGCATATAATCACAGTGCTTGAAAAAAGAATGGTGGATGTTCAAAGCTGGATGAAGCAAATAGTCACCAAATCTGTGCGGTCCACCAGGAACTACAAGAACCCTGTAACCAGTTGGGAAAGTCTGGTGCAATAATGTAGAAGAAAATGGAGCTTGTAGGCCTGGCTTGGAAAGGGGCATCAGGGCAAGTAGGACAACTGGTGAATGAAAGATTTTTCTTTCTCCCAGGCTGGTGGGTTCAGTTTTGTAACCCACAAAACAGCTGCACCAAGATGTTCAGCAATAACATCCTTTTAGGGTGTCAGAACTAAAGATATGACATATTCCACTTTTAATGTCCTTACTGAGGTAATATTCAGACAAATATTCTGATTATCAGCTTTCATTTGAAAATAAAATAAAAGGAATGTCTCAAATGCTGAAATTGCCAGTAAATGGACCCTACTTTCCCAATTTTCTTTTTCCAAATTCTATGAAGTCCTATTAAGTTGGTTTACTGGGCAAAAGAGATTTTCTGCTTAATAAGGAAATACCTAATAATTGTTCATAAGGCAAATGACATTAACCAGTGGGCCATTTGGCTCTAAATGAATGGATCATAACCCAGAGGGTTTTAACTGCATCAGCCTCTGCTCTTCAAGAGGTTTTCATTTCAGGAGTGAATCAGTGCTAAAATATTACACTAAGGATGGAAGAACACATTGGGTGTAAATTTGGAGGCCAGTCAACTACTGGAAAAACCTTTGTGCACGTTATGTATCACTTTGGGAAGTCTCAGGACATCCTGGTTCAATTTCCCTGCTATGCCTTGGACACTGTGGACAAAGGAGCTCTGAATCTCAGAAGATGAAATCCCTACAGTCAAGACTGAGGGCAGAGAATGACAAGTCTGCAGGCTAAAGGAAAGGCAGAAGATAATAATTGAGAAAACAAGAGGTCCCCATGTGGAATTACTTAGCTAGTAATGGCCAGAATCCAGTGGAAACAAAGATCCAACAAAACTTTGTTTTGAAAACAAAATATATTTTTTAAAACCTACTAAAAATCAGTTTTCAGCAGTTACAGTTGAAGTTATTTCAGTTTTGAGCAAATATAGTTTCAAACAGTGAAAAATGTGCCTAGCACATCTGTCAATGCAGTTTGCATTGGTAGAACTCTGCTGTTAACTGCCTCCAGAGGATTTGAACAATTCTTTATATTTAAATAAGATTTGGATGCTTTAAAAGTTTTGTAGGTAAAGAAAACGTTTCTCAGGTAGTGGTTCTGATTCAGATCTCAGCTCCTTCAAATCCCAGTTCTCAATCCCTCTTGACTTATTTCTCTACCAGCTGCACAGATAATTTAGGCTTAAATAACAATATATTAAGGAAACAAAAAGAAAGAAAACTAAATTACAACCATTTTGAGCTCACATATCTCTTAGAGAGTTTCAACTTTGCTAGTAAATGCCACTGAAAAGCAGAGGGAAACAGTATTTCTGTGTTGCAGGACAGTCATCTAAATTCTTCCCTGCCAGCTCTGTTCAGCCTGCACAGTATAAGCCACAACTGTTTAATTATCATGTGTTCTGCCAAAGGTGCAGTCAAGGCTGTTTATAAGGAAACGGAGACAGCAAGCCAAATTTCATTTGCGGATCAGACACGCCTGCTAGCAAGCAAAGCCAAGTTTTAGGTACAGATGAGATCAGTAGTTCTGTCCTCCAGGGAAGGTGGCTGCACCTCAAAAATTAATGAGTAATTTTTCAAATTGATGTGAGGTAAACTAGTTATTTTCACAATTAAGTGCTTTACCAAGCATTTAGGAAACGGTAGTTTCTCATTGGAGAACCAGTTCTGAGGTCCAACTGGAGAAGATACAAGGCAAACCTAAGGTTATATCAAATCTGTGTAACCACTGCGTGAATACCATTGGGACAACATCTCTTTGCAGGGCAGGGAGAGGACATTCCATGTTATAAAGGCACTGGAATCCAAGCTCAGTAGTTTTCCTGACCATAGTAAATTATTTTGCTTGCTTGCTATAAAGTCGACCTTTAAATTACAAATTGTCCTAATAATTATTAGTTATTTTCCTTCAGAGTCCTGCACTGGTTTATAATAATAATCAATACTTCCCTGTTCCACTGATGAGGAAATGATGAGTCAACACACAAGACTGGCCTTGCTACTAAACCACAGAGTCAGCAAATACGTGCTAGCCCACTTCTCCTCTCCTAGCCCACCTCCAAGACAGTCTCCTCTTTCCCTTCCCTCTCTGATGGGGCCATCCCTGCCAAAATTGCCTTAGCAAAAGTCTTCTGGGGCTTCCCTTGTCAGGCTGACTATGGCTTTTCTTGTGATAATAAGATATGGAATAATGCACAGACCTGGCAAACTGAACTCACAGCATGCTGTTTGGGCTGAGGTAAGGTTTTATTCCTCAGCCAGCCTTATTGTGTTCTACCAGATAATCAGTGCTTAAATACTGGCTGATCCTGTAATCCTAATGTAAAGTTCCCTTTAAGGCCAGAGGTAACTTTGCCTGCAAAAGATCTGCACTTTTGCCCACAGACAGACATTTTTAATGAATTCCTATCAGTTTTCACAAACTTCATCACAAAGCAGCATTAAGTTCTTACAGCTACTTGTGAGCAGCTTCATACATTGCAACCCCCAGCATGCTTGTTACACATACCCGAGGCAGACACACAGAATGCATTTCCTGCATTTCCTGCATTTCCTGCATTTCCTGCATTTCCTGCATTTCCTGCAATCACAGGGGGAACAGTGTGTCCATACTGGAAACCACTTGAAGTAAATCTACTCCTGCAACAGTGTAAATACCAGCTTTGTTGTTACTGCTTCCTGTGCTGTTTATAACAGGGAAGTTTTTGTTGTGTTTTGTTTGGATTTTATTTTGGGGGTTTTGTTCATCTATGTAGCAAAGAAAACACAAAGTTTAAAATGACCTGATTTGGAGCAGACTCAAAGTTTCAGGTTAAAAAAGCCCCAACACGTAGAAAACAAACACAACCCTGGCAACAGAAATGAAAGGCCAGCTATCCCTGTTACGCTGAAGACATCCACTTTTATTACATTACATATGATACAAGTCCTAGCTGTCAAAATCCTCAGGAGCACCTAAACAGATAATAAACAATCAGTGAAAGACTTATGGCTACATGTTTCTCATAGTATTGAAAATCACCTGGGAACCATATTTTAATGGAAAATACAGCTTGATGGAGACAAGCTTCATAGATTTATGAAGAAAGTGCAGCACAAATCAAGTGGAGGGTTTAGCTTTCCAAAATGATATGGAAGTGCTAGAAAATAACACCTAAAAAAAAAGAAAAAAAGGAAGAAAGGACGAAGAAGGGCAAGCAAAGAGGAAAGAAAGAAGTGCCCTTCTAATGATTTATGCTGTAGAGAAGGAATATGCCTACTAGTGATCCTGTTACCTTTACTGCTCTTTGTGATTGTTATTCTTCCCCTAAGAGAGGCGGTCATGTTACACACTGACAGAAAGTTACACCTCTTCAATGTGATTTGTCCACTTAAAACAACATTTATCATGTTGCCAGTTTATAAATCATTTAGGCCAACTAGATTAAGGCTATAGGAAGCCAGCACCCCTAACTGATCCTCATGCCAGATAATTCAGAGACCTGCATTTGTTTACACTAAACCTTATCAGCCAAAATAGTAGAGTCCGGTGCCAGCTGAACTCTGGTTCCTTCAACTGAGTGAGAACATGGGGTGAGGTGCAGTTTTAACACGTTGAGAGACAGGCTCCTGCTTTGAATGAAAATGTACCTACATCAGTCCACACCATGCCAGTGTCCTGGAAGGCTTCATTAACATGGACAGCTCTTCCTCTACACTTCACAGGAGCAGAGTCTCTCCACAGAAATAGGAGACAAGCTGAAGAGGTTGAAGGTTAGCTCACATATTTTATCTATTTTGTACTTGAGGATGTGGAAAATGTCCATTTTTAACCTATGAAAGTATGTTGTCCCCTTGTTGAATACAAGACACAGCCCCCACTGTGCTTTTTGCTCTGTGTTGAGCGTGGACTCCAGTAAACTGAAATAGTCAAACTTGAAATTGGCCTTTTGTCCTATTAAAACCCTTTGGACACTAAGAGGAGGCTGAAATACCAGCCTGGACATACGATCCAGCCTGCAGCTCTGGCTACAGTTACCAGGCACCAGCTCACAGAAACCTTCTCAGACGTGCATGCAACACAACAGCTTGCACCCTGAATGCAGTTCCCAACTGAAACTGGGATTTTAATTTCTCTTTGAATAAAGTCTCTGAGTCCACACTTCTTACGGTGCAAGGAGATTAAAAAAAAAATTCAAAAAATATAAAGCTAAACATTAAAAAAGGATGGGCTTTGGATCCAGAGGATTTCAAACTAATTGAGAAGGAATTAATAACTCAGGTTTGATGATATTTACATATGAGACCTAGCACAAGGGACCAGGAACTACAGGGAAAATCTTTGCCCTAGAGGTGATATTTTAAATCCACAGGAAGGAAAGCTACACTAGTCTGTGTAAAATAACATCCAGCCAAAGCTCTTCTGCAGGATCTGGTAAGATGAAGCTCTTCAATGTTTTGTGATTGTTGTTGTTTTTAAAACAGCAAACCCTTAGGAAAGCAAATTATTCTTAATCCAAACCCCATTCACTTGAGATGACCCAGGATGCAGGCTTAGCACACCATACTCTTCTCCACACAGCATCACAGGCCTCACTTCTGGCTTTAATTAAAGGCACGTGGACCAAGGGGTCAGATTAAGACATAAAGTAGGTCTTTTCGTGAACCTGATGCATAGCTGTCTTTGACACACCGTCCTGGAATAAAAAGTAAGCTTTAATTGCCACAAACCTTCACAACTAGGGATGGTGTAATTGTCAGTCATCACCATTGCTCTTCCTTTTGCACCTAATTGATTTGAATCCCTCCACTGGTTTGCTCTCTTTTCTCCCTTTGGCCTCCCTTTCTGCCTTGGGCATCTTCTAAATTCCAGGTGTGGCATTCAGTCCTGTGCTCTTCTTGACAACACCTAAAATTCCCAGTATTTAATGTTAACGTGCACTTTGCCAAGGAGCTTTTCCAAGGTCTGGTGATCGTTTCCCGAGGAGATGGCTGTACAAAGACACTTGTCTACCTCTGACAGCCTGTCTTGGACAGAGGCTAAGATTTTAACACTGAGGAAAGTTAAAAAGAAGCTGAAAATACACAGCTGGTTTTTCAAAACCAGCTACTGATTTAGGAGCAGCCAGCCCATGATGCCCTGAGTCTGTTTTTTGGAAGTGCTCAGTCTAATGCTTTTACATATCTTAAGGAATATTGGCTATTGACATGGGAATTTGGATATTTGTTGTTTGGGTTAAGCTGAAATGAGAGCTATCCATAAAAATGAACAGAATAGTAATGAATGAAGAAAGACAACTCATTTCTCTG
This sequence comes from Daphoenositta chrysoptera, assembly GCA_013397915.1. Taxonomy (NCBI): domain Eukaryota; kingdom Metazoa; phylum Chordata; class Aves; order Passeriformes; genus Daphoenositta; species Daphoenositta chrysoptera. Next base: position 81,184 of record VZRO01000185.1, on the reverse strand, counting down.
ATAATTGAGAGAAACCCAAACAGCTTTATAAGAAAACTTCCCTTCAGTGAGAATGACATTGAAGAGTGGTGGTCTGAGACCTCTAACACCCTGAAAGTTCAGCAAAGGCCTGTCTGCATCACCACAGAGGGAGAAGTGACCAGCCATCAAAAAACATCATGCATGAAATGTTCAATGTTTTAACGTTTTCTGTAGGTTCTGTTAACTGGATTCTGTTATTCTAATATTCTGTTACTCTATTCTAATAATTCTGCAAACTGGATTTTAGGGTGGATGGATGCCTGGACACTGTATACTACTGGTGATGGACTGTTAAGAAATCTTCTGGCAGAATGAACTCAAGCAGACAGGCCAGGACCTGATCTGACATGAATGGAAACCCGTTCGTGGGTTCTAGGGGTGAATGTACATCTGATACACGACAGGGGATACTGAGACGAGGGCAGGGACACAAGTACAGTTCCTCTCCAATAATGACCCTGAGCAGTCACATGCCAGGCAACAACAGGAGCCACTAGACACCAATTCCTCCAAAATCCAGTTTGGAAACATGAAAAATACAGGTTTCCAGGTTCAGGGCCTTTGTCTGCAACTACTATTTGATTTTTCAGGCTATGAGCCACTCTATTTGTACGGGCCATACAAACACAAGAAGACAAGAAAAAACCCCTGCACAGCAGTTGATAAAATCTCCTCAGATAGTGGGAGAAGCCACATCTAGGGAAGGCTTTTCAGCTATATGTAAAAAAATAAACCCTTGCTAAACAAGCTTGTGGTGTTTAAGCAACTAATTAAGGGATGCACAGCTTCTGTGTAATTCTGTAGAAAACGGCTTGCAGGATTTTTACCCCGTAGAAGAAAAAGCTACAGCTCTAGTAAGTTTTATATCAAAAGCACAACTTCTAAATTTAGAAACCTCTGAATTTAACACATCATTGAAGAACCTCTTGAGCACTGAAGGTTTAATGGCACTTTTGACCAAAGCCAGAGCACACAGTAGTTTCCACAACGGGAACTTCATTCTCCCTGTTGAACTCCCTCACTGCTCTCCCACAGCACAAGGTACTTCCTCTGTTCCACACCCAGAACAGTGCACGGAGCCAGTGTCTCTGATCCAGCGTGCCACAGCCCAGCCCAGAGGGGCTGCCCTTCATCTGTACAAATTTGGAACTCTGGCTACACTTTTGAAGCACACAATAGGGGTTACAGAAATTTTAGAAGTATAAATGGGGGAAAGAAAAGAGAGAGGGCTAAAATTATCAGTACAAGAGCATAATGGAATAACTTTTTTTTTTTTTTAGGAGAAATCACTGAATTTCTTTTCACAAAGGACTCATGTAATAAGTTAGCTAATAGATGCACTACCTAAGATGTTTAACATTAATTTAAATTCAGCATAACTCCACTGGCTTCTCTGTACTTATACCAGCAATGGAGAGAATTTAACACAGGAATTTAATAGCTCAAATTCATTTCAAAGAAATGCCAATATAAACCACCTGCCAAATGCTTAGTCTGCAGGTCTGTTTCTGAGTTTCTCTTGCCTCTCTTCATTATACTCCTACTGAGCTTTTTCTTTCATATGGGAGATATTTCTGAACACTGAACCACAACGAATTACAAAACCTTCATCCTCTTACACTCAGTCCAGGACTTGATTCTAGGCTGAAGGAAAGCCCCTCATTAGGGTAACAATTGTTAGAGCAAAAATAAATGACCAACAGCAAATACAATTGCAAGTGAAAGGGGAAGGCACCATTCTCCTGCCGTGAGTGTTTGTGGTCTGACACTGCTCCCCTGAAGGCAGGTGTGTGTCTGTCTGTCTGTCACAGGGCCACCTCTGTCCCTCCCACAACTGTGCCTGCAGAGAGCCTGGGCCCTTGGTCTGGGGCTGGAAGCAAATAGAGGTCACTCACCACAGCAAATCTTAAAAACAAGAGTTTGTTCTGATCTACTCCATGCAGCACAATGAGCCAGGGAAAAGGATGCTAAAATCAAATGATTTCTAGTCAGACCCACTAAGGAAAGACAGGGTGCATCAGCACACCAACAGCAGTGACAGTGCTCAGAGAGATGGAATGTGATCAGCAGCACAACAGAACTCGTGTGTGAGAGCACAACTTTCCAAATCTTGATTTTTCATGTAATAGGAAAGATTTCTTGTGAAACCTTTTCCATGTGCAATAATTTCCCAAGAGAAATCAGTTCTATTAATGGAGACTTTTTAAAAACAAGACTTGGAAAAGCTCTAGAGAATATACACACACTATAGGGAAAATTCCTGCTTGGGAATAGCCATTATTCAGTGACCTCCCAGGTCTTTACCAGTTCCAATTGCATTACTTTTAAGAGCTTGGTACTGAAATGCTGTACAAAGTGACACGAGTTTTTCTACTCATAACTAAGGTAGAAAAAGTATTTTGCAACAGTGTTAAAATTAAACAGACTTCACAGAACAAGAAAAAGGATTTGCTTTGTTTCATCTTATTTTACTGGGGAGTCACTGCTGCTTGGTTTAACAATAGACAAGACTTCTCAGGTGATGGGAGGAATGAAAAATGTGAGCAGTTAAGAACTCCTGATCACTGAGAAGATATTTGAGACAGAGAGCTCGATTAACTGCTAGCTAAGAGCCAGAGGAGAATATCGTTGCTTTTTGCCACTGTGTTTCAGCATAGCAAAGATACACACAAGAGCCAATCTTGCATCTGGATCTGAATTTCAGCAGCCACAGCTGGGTAGGAGTTGACATTTAATTTTTCAAGGGGTTTTTTTGTAATTGGTTAATACTAATACACACCATAATCCTCAGGCTGCCTTAACTGAACTTAAATTTCCAAGAACATCACCCATTTTAAAACTGCTGCAACTACTGTTTCTCTGCTGAAAAAAATGCACACCAAAAATATCATCATATAATACCAATTCATAACTACATCCTACCCATACATGCCCCCAGCAAACACATGAATTTTATCTTAGCCCTTTCCAGATCAAAGTACACCAGATCAGATTGTATCAGTTATGGCAAAAAGACATGGAAGAAAAACCTTCTGACCTTGCTCTCTTGTGAATGGAGGAGCCCACTCATCTCCTCAACACCAGCAGGGATGGAAGAGAGTGAATCCCTGTGATTACTCAGACTAAAATTCACTTGGGTCTTTAATTTCACTTGTGTCTGCACCCAGCACCTGTACCTGAAAATTTGCTAGACTGGGAACCCTGGTTGTAGATCCTATTGCAATCAAACCTAAAACCAGGAAGACTCAGCAAAATTCAGATAACAGTTTGAACCTTTCCCTCAAATCCTGAATTCTAGGTCTGAGTATCTGGGTTGGGTGCATGTCTGTTCCAAAATGATCAGCATGAGTAAGATGAAAACTAGTGCTTATCCCACTTTAATAACACTTGTTTGAACAACCTGAATGTAAATGGACATTTAATGCTCTCCTGCAAGTTAGAACACTTCCAACCTTTTCAATTTGACCTCCCAAAATGTCAAAGCCTTCTACCTATTTTAGGCCTCTTGGAGATGTGAGTGCTGATCATGAACTGATCAGCCAGAAGACAGAAATAAGTCATGGAGAAGAGCAAAAATTCTTGCAATAATAATTTGAATACAACCTAAATGTAAACCATAGTGAGGATATCTAGTAGGGAAAAAAGCACACAAAGAATTGAAGAAACACAAAAATTTTTAATAAATTAACACTCCACAACTATTCTTCCACACACGAAATCAGGAAAGAATATACTTCTGGATCACTCCAAAGTTCGTCACTGCTCATTTCAAAGGAAATGGTTTTGGTTCATTATTAAGACTACTGATCACCAAAATGTGAAAATATCTGAAAACTAGGGTTCTAGCTGAAATTCAACTTTTATCTTAACTCAGCACACCCAATACATGTTTAAATGCTTTACTGAAAAATAACCTCTGGAAAACGCAGTTTTATATCTGTGATAAGTTTTTGACAAAAAATCTTAAATTTACCTCAGAAGAAACACAAACAACATTTTCTGAATTGGACATCTCTTTAGTTCCAGCCTCTGTAGAATAGAGTCCCTAGCAGAGGGAATCTGCTAGGGAAGACTTTAGAATGGCACTGTGTCACTAAAATAGTCCCTTCACAGTTTGAGTCTCATCTCCACAAAGTCTTTTAAGATAAAAATCAATGGAAACGTGCGATAAGTATTTAAGTGAATTTAAATAGTCTTATTAGTTTCTGTTCTTAATGAGAATTCAGTTAGTATCAATCTACCCAAGTTCACTGTTTGTTGTTCATCAACCCCAAATTACATGGTTTGAGCCAACTAGGGATCAATGCACGTGTTTATTTTCCCTTAGGATTTGCATCTGTCCTGCGATGATGAAAGAGCACCAAGATCATTAGAAGGGCTAAAATGAGGGCGTTCCAAGAGAACAAGAACAGCCCTCTGCTATTAATTTTACTCGGAGTCTCTTAGCCCAGTCATATCCTCGGAAGTTAGAGGCACACGCATATAATCTGGGAAGTCTTCCAGATTGCTTTTTAAGGAAATAAAGTTCTCAACCCTGGCTGCGTTGAGAAGGGTGTTTTGGTTTTCCACCATGCCAGCAGTGGTGCTGAGCAGGGCTCTGAACACACACTTGGAGGCTGTGCAGTTTGCAGTTTGCAGTTTGCAGCCCTGTCCTGGTGGAGCTACAAAAGCTGTCATCACCATCCTGAGTGTGCTCTGCATCCAGGTTTCCCAATCCTGTGCTACCTCACGTGTTTGTGCATTGCTCTGCAACAAAACCCATCACAGAGCTGGCCACGTGCAGCACAGCTCTGATCCAGGATGTCAGCTCGCAATTTTTTTTTTTTTTTTTTTTTGACAAAGCACAGCTTTTTTTGATAGTTATTTCAGCTTTTTTGATTGTGAAAATCTTCTTCAAAATACGGATTTATTACGTGAAGACATGTTCATTGCTAACTACAAAACCTAAAGAAACTCCAATATTTCCCAATAACTACTTATCCATGGAGCAGAAGTATTTAGTCAATGTGCTCATGCCACAGTCTGAAATTGTTTTTCCTCCCTCAGTTTACAAAATTCTCATTAGTTCTTCTCAAGTGCCCAATCCACCAGCTTTCCCTACCATAACTGTTATGAGATATTTCAACAAACTGGGAATATATTAAGTAAATAAATAATAATTATAAAAATCCATGAGTGTATCAAACAAATTAGGGTAACTAGAAATCTCTGCACCTTAGGATTGTACCCTTGCTAACTGATGATGGAGACAGAAAGAATAAAGATCAATATGAGGGCTAAACTAAGAATATTACAGGAGAAGAAGAAAACCTCACCTGCTGAATTATTTAATTGACTTATATGAAGTTACAGACATTTGCACAGGTAAACACTGCTTCACTCAGCTGAACCAGCAAAGACCATCACACCAAATGCAATGTTAAAATACAGTATTCAGTGCATATACTACATTTGCTTATGTCAGATTTGAGAGTGTCTCTATTCCAAAATGTGAAGAAGATCTCACTGAATTGTCAAGGTGTTGCAGAACTCAGGAATCTTGCCACTTGTTCACAGTGGAGTGTTTGGGATTAAAACATTTCTTGTGAATAAATTAATGAAGTAATATAAAAATTGACAGCTCAGCTATAACATCTGCTCATCCATAAAAAAGTCACTCCACCCAGCTGAGTGGGTGAAGTAAATATTACAAGGTTGAATTAATGTAGGTACTGATGGAAATATGACCTTTTTAATCAGCATAATTTCAAAATAAATTCCTAAGTAATAAAAAATTAAAACACATATGCTATAACAAGTGGAGTGAGATGATGTGGTTAATCAGGCATGGTTGTACTCTTAAGTGGGCCTACCCCTGTAGTGCCTGATGTTCTTCCCTCCCAACTGCAAAGAAACCCATAGCATAGAAATCACATAGAAATCTGGCTTATTCAACAGCTTTTTGAGCCAGCATCCAAGTGTATTAGAAATGATCTGAAAAAGTTCAGTCTATATCAAGCCATTTCACTTTTCAACAAAGCTCTCACAAATGACACAACACTGGGCGAGAGAGAGCATCAAACATTTGAAATATTATCTGAAAAGAATCTGAAATGAAAAAGATCTCATGAAGAAAGCTCAGCCTGCTACTAGCACAGGACATAAATGCCAACTCAACAAAAAGAAACACCAGATGAACTTTAAGCAGAGATTTCAAGACATCAGGTGTCCAAAAGCAAAACACCCCATCTTTACTGACATATAAAAGCAGAGGGAAAACTGGCAAGAACTCAGAATTTCAAATGTACAGGTGCCACGGGAAAACACAAGTGCTGTGCAATTGCAAGGCCTAGTTTAAGAGTAAGTCCAATTTAAATAAGAAAAACATAAAAAGACACAAACTCAGTGGTTTGTTGTGCATCTCCCTCCTTCTAAGGAGTGTTCTGTGAATCTGTCTGTTCACCTAATGGTTACAAGTGTGAGATGTAAACACTGTTCTGGCCCTAGTGCACATAAACACCTTAATAATGACATTTCTCTGTCATAACCACATCAGAGCTGCACATGTCCATGCATACACACCTACACCAGGGCTATTCACCTGCAGCAGCATTACAGTGCAAATTGGTTGACCTGTGTATGTAATTTTACTATCTTCACAGGGCTGCATTCTCCTCTCACTGATACGCTCAGTGATTATTTCTTGTCTTTATCTTTCGTGCTTGTTTGTTTGTTTATTTAGTGGTAGCAGTGTAGTGACCATGACAAATAGCTTGGAGGATTCCAAACAGTTGTGTTTTTTCTCCTTTAGCAGCTTTATAGCAACTCTTTATCAGCAGCTTCTTCATTCCTGTGCCTTGAGAACACTCCCATTGCTTTGGGGTTTTTTCTTCCACTGATTCCTGTGTATCACTCACCCCAACACTGCTCCAGTCCCCTGATGGATCTGCTCAGGGACTGTCTGAGAGCACACCTGCAACACCAGTGGGGGCTACTCTCCTTTTTATTAATTTACAATTAACTCCTGGTGATGAGTTTTAAGAATGAAACTCTGAGAAGACCACTCAGAGGAGTTCAGAGGAAAACACCCTCTGCAAAGATGCTCCAAATGTCCTTAGAGGCTGCTAACATAAATCTTCATGCTGCTGTCAGGGAGCTCCTGCATTTTGGCTCTCCTAGGCATAAGTTTTTCCATGAGGAAAGTCCCTTGCCTCTCTAACTGACAGGAGGAGAAAAACAAAAGACAACCAAACAACAATAACAAAACATGTTCACAGGGCTGCTGTATTCAGAGAGCAGTGTGTGGGGGTGGGGGTAAACATTTTGGTTTAGTTTAAGAAGACTGACCTTACTGAAGACACGGAGGCAGCTACACAAATTATGTTTAACACTGCAGCTTCATGTGTATTCAGAAGCCAGCCTGAAGTTAATATAGTGTATTTTCAAAGTTACTATACAGTGCATGTTTAGAACTCCAAATGGAAGCCATTCCCTTTGCTCAGCATGTGAGATAAACCTGTTAAATTAGAGATTTGTTTATATTCTGAGCAGGTAAGAAGAAAACAACATACCTTCTGCAGTTCAAGGATGGTATTTCTAAAGTGGCCTACAGTACATTTGCACTCTGGTACCATATTTACATTTTTAACTCTTGTGCATTCTGCAAGTAGCAGGAGGAGTTGTTCTGTTAAAGACTTTTGGTAAAAAGAAAAGCATTTCTACAGCGATTAAGCTTGTTTATATCATCTTACTAAGTTCAGAAATGACAATTCATTTGCAAACAACTGTGTTTCCCAAAATCTATATGCACTAATGTTTTGTTCATAGGTGAAGTCTAAACAGCAGAACTCTAAATTCTGATTTTACAAAACCTCCTTTGAGCATAATATGGTTTTCATCAAAGACACATTTAACAACTACCTTTAGCCATGGCTGAGGTCTCCAGACAACTGCTCTATATAAATGATAAACAACGACAAGAAAACAAGTTCTCAATTAATACAACTGTAAGCTGCTAGCTTGGTCAGAATCCAAGGTTACTGAGTGATGCTGGGCCACGTCAGCAAGTGCACACAGATTATGGAAGAGGGGCAACCTTGCACTGTGGAGGGCACCTCGGTTGTGTTTCATGTGTATTCTTCACAGTTCTTACAAGGGATGGTTCCAGCTCAGGAACAAAACCAGTGTTGCTCCAAGGGTATTGTATGTAAAGATTAACAGTGTCAAATGGTGACAGCACTATCGTAAATTCCAAGCACACAAAAACTAAGATGTTAAATCCTATCTCTATAACTTCTGTTCCTCTCAATGCGAAATTCAGAAGGTGTTGAATGGAAGTGATCACAGAAAGTAGTAGCTTGATTGATAAAGTCCCTATCTGGTCATTTACGATCTGGCTGAAGGAGAAGCAGCTTTTGCCAGACAGAAAAGCAATTAATCTGCAAACAAGCCGAGGAACAGCAGGGCTGTGCATTGGAGTCTCAGGCTGCTGGGAGCTCATGAGAGGAGATAAGACTGCAGCCTGCTATTTATTGTACATTTTAATTAAGTGCTTGTTAACGGCAGTTATCTTAACAGTCATAAAATTACTGTTGTAATGCATTTTGTTTGAGGAAAAAAAAAAATGGAGGGAGCCGAAGGACTTTATGAAAGCAGTCACAGATTGCTTTCACTTTAAATCAAAGAATAAATTCTGAAGAGGAGGGATGTTGCAATGATCTAAGCCGAGCCACTAATGGTTATTTAATGTGGCCATCAGTGTTTGTAAGTCCCTAGCATACGGAACATACACAATAGCCTCCAAACCCTCTTTAACACTTATTTGAGATGACAGGAAAAATGAAACCGTTTGTGCTTTCAATGGAAAAGCAATCATTGGTACATTATATTCTGCTTGCCCTATCATGCTAATGCATGGTAAAAATGTCACCAAATGTATTTAAGGACCTGATGGAGTGTTGCTGTTTGATTCCTGTTACTGGGCTGATTAATAAAAATCTTCAATTTGTATGTAAATGCAGTGGGGTTTCATATCATCCGCATACCTGCACCTGGAGAAAATAATAAACTGAAGTTTAATGCAGCAATTATAAGCATTTATGGAACTCTTTAAAGAGGCTGCCTGCCTCCTCTGACCATCAAGATGAGATATTCACAGAGGAATATTACTGATGCTCAGACAAGCAGGGCTGCAGATGGTCCCCAGTGCAAATGCTGCCAATGCAGATTAACTCACTGACTCATACTCACTTTGGTACAACAATGTAAGCTACTTATTGTTAGACAAAAGTGTCATATTTTTCCCTACATCTGAAATAAAATCAAATTGAACTGTTCTTTGGAGTAGTGGGAAGGGTGGTAATTAACATTTCAAATGAGGACTGTTTGCATCATTTACACTTTTCCTGACATCACTTAATTCCCCTGTGCATATGTTCCCATGACAACATCATCACCACAGATAAAAATTGCATTGGTACAACAGAAACTCTTCAAGATATATGACAACAGCTGTTTGTTTATTTTTTAAAAATCCCTCTAATGATCTTCAGACTTTTAACCAGCGACCCCCTAATGGCTGATCCTTAATAAAACAAAGTATGCAGCTATTTGCATCTTCGCAGATGGATATTGGAAAGGGTTTGTGGTTGGGGTACTAATAGAATAATAAGTACCATGTATCGGATATGGTCATGTGGAGGAATACATTACAACATACACAGATATCAGCTTTGATGTATGCCCGTGCACAAGCTCTGCTCACACAGCAATCCTTGATTAAGTGCATGCCACATAGATGTTCTTAGTTTGTTGTAACCATTTGCTAATTTGCATTTGCAAATTTCAGTGAATGTGCTCCAAATGAAAAACAAACATACTCAACTAAAATCCCTGTGAGACACTCCACTAGTAAAATATTGTTCTATTGTTTCAACGCTGTATTTTTATTGGAGTGCAGTTCTTCACTAGTAGCAGGGTACCAATGTGTTTTAATGACTGATGCTTCTCACAGATTACAGCCAAAGAATGAAATCAATGAGCTACCAAAAGCACAACTATAATTAGTCTTTCATTTAATAGTCTCAGACAAGGCTTTAACTTATCCCATCCACAACTAAGTGCTCTGTTGACACTGAAGACCTGTTTTTATGCTACTTCCCAGGGTGCATGATCAAGCCACTCTCCATAAGGAAGTTAAGTGGAAGATCACCCTTTTTTCAAACCAGCCTCCAGCTTGTCACCAAACAATAGTTTTTGGGCCCAGCTGTGGCACATTTAGCTGGCACAGAGCATGCACTGCCTGAAAAGCTGCTCCCTGCTCCTCTGAAGTAAAGGCAAATGAATATCCTGCTCAGGGAGTCCTCCAGTATTTGACCAAAAAGCACACCAGAAGTCACTTTTGGGCGTGTTTTTTCACAAGTAACTGCTCTAGAAGCAGCTTCTTAGCATATGCATTGGCAAACTAAAGAAATCCTTTGCAAGAAAGCCTCTCCCTCCAGATGTAGCTCTAAATCCGGATTCCAAGCAATTTTTTAACTGCTAAGAGAGAGGCATTGGTATTAGAGATCTCCAGACTGAAAGAAGTCAGAATCCATTCTGAGGGAGGGGAACTCGGCAATTACTCACCAAACCATTGTTTGTTTTGCCGCCCTAAATGGCAAGTGTAGCTTCAGACAATCAGCAGCACAATAGCATCGTGCTGCAGAGGAAGAGCTGTGCCACCGAGATGCTTCACAGAGCCATCAGTCACTATATTCACTGCTCAGCGACTGTCAGACAATGGCAGAAGCTAACCAGAAGGTCAGTGAAAGCAGCCCCAATTTCCTGACATGCTCACAAGGATTATCTGCTTTTTAGCCAGTGTTCCATTCAACCTGGTAAAACTAAAAATGAAAAAATTTTCTATTGCACCTGCAGCCGGTGAACTTGCAAGAATTCCACTCCCACTATGGTTTGATGTGTCTTACTACATCCAAGTGTCATTGCTCCTACACACAACTCTGCTCACCCAGTGCCATTCTGGAAGGATGAGGGAGGAAGATGAAGCAGCATCCTCACCAGATTGACACAGAGGCTAAGATGATGAGTTGTATCATCAATGTTTGAGCTAAATGCCATCAAACTAAACGGGAACTCTATTGTTATTGCCAGCAGACTTTGGATTAGAAACCTGAGGTCTCAACCAACTCCACCTGTGCAGTTCTGCCTATCTCTTATGAGAAATCACCTTGGTACCAATGCTCTGCTCATGCCCCTGCACACAGAGCTGCTCCTGCAGAACCATGGAGCTGGCAGGAGCAAAACCAGTGATAGTCCACTTTGAGTGTTCTCAACAGAACTGGCAACTAAATTCAGATAATATTTTTCAGATAATAAAGTCTTTATTGACAGTGAAAACACAAGGAAGTGAAAGCTTGCCAGTCAGCTTTCAGATCCCACGCAGGCTCTGCAGCAATTATAAAAAAAAATAAGTATATGCTATCAATACTGAAAGATAAATATCTGTGCAGAAAAAAAATTGTCCTTAGATAATGTACTTAGATATGCTTTGACTACTTCAAAAACCCCACCCCAACTTATAAAATACTGGATTCCTGCAGATTTTCTGGACTCTTAGACAGCAAGTCCATTTTGTAGTCCTCACTTATATTCTCCCGTCCTTTTCACAGCTCACTCCCGCTAAGGCCACTCACACATCTGCGTGCTCATCCAGTTATGTGTGTTAGAGCAGGTATTTGTAACCCGGTGTAGTACAAGCTGTGGTGTTGATATAGTAACAGCAGTGTAAACATGCCCTACTTCTGTGCAGCCCAGGGCTGGCCTACCCGGCAGTGGGGCTGTATAATGAGCTGCAGCATTCAGGTGTGCCATTAACACCGCGCTAATTACTGCGTGTTCGTGTGAGGTGAGGGAGCTGACTCTTATGCAAAACACAGCAAACCACCTCACACAAACGCACTTGTGCATCTAGTAGCCTTACCAGTAAAACAAATTAAACGTGCCTGGGAACACTGCAGGGCACCAAGGCTGGATGGGCACAGAGCTCACATCCCTGCAGCACCAGAGCAAACTGCTGCCTGAAAAACCCTTCTTGCCCAGCTCCCAGCCACAGGCAGAGGGCTTCAGCACAGGGCAGCTGGCAGTGGTCAAAAGCCCACCAAGAACCCTCCTGAGAACTTCCCAGCGTGGCTTTCCATGTGCCAGTGCTGGGGAATGCTCTCTGGCATTGTTTAATTTCCTGCTCTGAATGTAGCCTTGTGTCTGCGTGGGGGAGCAGGATGAGCACCAAACCTATTTGACAGTCACTCTTCCATGCAGGTAAGCATTTTTCCACTCCTGGGTATGAGAAATATCAGCACATTTGTAGCAAATTAATTATCAGAAGAGTTAAAAGTAGCAAAACTGTTTAGACAGGGCTTTATACCTCTTTTATTCTCCATTTGGAAACTTGGTTTTACTGTTCTTCTACACCATGTTCAGTGGTTTCATGTATCATTCCCTGTTGAAGTCCAGGCCTCTACATGGTTTGGTGGAAAAGAATGGGTCTTATTACTCGGAGTTTTATTTTAGTTTTAAATGACCACTGTAAGGATAAATTGCCTTGAAAAATACCTCCAGATCATTAGAAATACTTCCTAACCTTGCCATAAAGATTTCTTTTACCACTGTGACCTTAATGAGAATGTTTCCCTTAAGAATTGTGGAGAGTTTTATGAGAAAGCAACAACAAAACAGTGAGAAACCTTGGCAGCATCGAGGGGAAAAAAGATCAATAAAAAGAAAAAAAAAATCCAAACAAATAAAATAATCTCTCAGAAAAAAGGCCAACACCAACTTTTAAGATGACCAAAGTCTAATATCCTCTCATTTGTAAGTTTAATTTGTTTTCTGTACTATTTTTATCTGACTGAACTGCTATTATGTGAAGTACAGAAAAAACGGTCTTTCACTTAGAAGAATTCTTGACTAGCTTTCTCCTAAATATGATATTCTTGGGAAAACAGGATATCACTTTAATAGATGGAAAGAACAGTCCACAGCCACAATACACAAAACCTGATCTACAGCCTTAGCTAACCCACTGCTTCACACATGCCTAGTTCTAAGAATGTGACGTGTTCCCTGAAAGCCACTGACTCCCATCCCACACCTCAACGGGCCTAAATGTGAAGAATCAGTTTGGGCACGCTGCCAAACCTATGCCTACCACACCATAAAAAACCCTCAAGCTACCTCCAAAAAGAAGTGTAAATGCGGTGTCCAAGGGAACAGCAATAAAGGCATAGCCCTAAAGATGGTGAGAAGCCATCACAGCCAGAGAACATCCTGGAGAAAACCTGATCTCACTGATATCCACAGGTCTTCTGTGCTCTGCTCCAGAGGACCAAGAGTTCTCTTGGTGGGCGAACTTTGTCTATTAAAATCAAAGCCTGGCACCCCTAAAAACCCACATTTACTATATATTCTTAAATTGATAATTCCATTAAAAATAACTGCTCTTCCTTTATCTTTAAGACAAATAGGTGCTATTTTGCTGAAGTAGAGGCTGCGTTCAAAAACGCCACCACACAACACCAAGGCTCAGGCAGGTCCCTGATCCCAGCTCGGACGTGTCCCAGGGGCTGAAGGAGCTGACTTCAGCACAAGGCCACAGAAGCAGCCTTCAAGCTGCCACTCCAGGCTGGCCTGCATCTTCCCTGCCAAGAAACTACTCATGACATAAGGTCTGGAAAAGGAAGGGTCAAAAGAAAACACTTGTGGTTTTGGTGCATTTCCCACATTCATTCAAATGCTTGTATTTCATTAAGTATCGTGATTGGATGTTTGGATTTTCAGAAAAAATCCCAATGTTTTCAATTAGATTTTGTTGAGATTTCTATTTAGTGGAAAGGTTTTTTCCCCCTCTCAAAAACTAAACTCTTCTGTGCAAAAAATGTACAGCCTTAAGTGGATTGACAGTTCTGGAAGGGATAGAGAAACATGTTCACAGTTCTTTCACTTATCGATGCATTAAGTCTTTATTTAACAGGTCTGAGACCATATAGATGCTTGTAGTGGAAGCTACAGAACTGAATAAAACAGTCTTACCTTTTTATCTCCTGACATGCACACTTTTAGGAGATATCTATCCATCTGCATTTCACAGATCTCTGAAGAAAAGTATTCTATTTCTGTGCAGAAGAGTACTTTCAAAATTCTGTACCACGACCGATATTTTTTCAGAGATCCTAAAGTTCTCTGCAGACTTTACAGACAGAGCTGTATAAACAGGCAACATTTTATCAACCTCTGAATTCAGCTATCTCAAACATGGAAGGCAGAACAGTTTTATATGGCACCACAATACCTATATATGAGTTGAGGATATTCAAAAAAAAGAAACAACAAAAAATTCCAGGAAAAAAGGAGTAACTAACTTAAACCAATCAAACTCCAGCCAATGCAACAAAACGTGCATGCCTTCTTCTGCTAGAAGCACATACATTTCTTTTGTGAAACGGCCACAATCTCAACACTACATGTCTCTGAGAAATTTATCATCTCCATCCGGTGGCCCTCCTCATTCCCATCACTAGCTATTACATTGATTCAGAAACTGACTCCAAGGGAAAAATACCACTCACTAATTACCATAGAGTGGTGTTCATTCAGCACTTCAGTTTTCCTTGGAGGCTTCTTACCCAAACATTAACCCTCAACCAAACCAACCTCAGCTGTTTCAACATTCTCTTTTTCTTTTTTTCTAATATGTATATAAAACAGAAGAACCAGAGCAGTCGCATTCAGACTTCTTGGCAATTTAACATTTTTAACCAAAGTAATTTATAAATTATGCCAGTGGAATATTTATTTATATGAAGAATTTTGTGGGTTATTTCAAAGGTGGGATTGGAACTGCTTTTATATAGTAAGTGACTGAGAAATCTCTGAATATTGTCTTGTATAAACTTCACGCTAGCAGCAATGCTACAGAACAATTTTGCTTTTGTCGAGGACGTATGTACGTTTTAATTAAATAATTATGAAACAGTTGCTTATATTGCTAGGCACACTGAAAACGGTTTGTGTGTTAGCTTTTTTTTTTTATCTGTTCTAATATAAAAGATACTGTAATTCAAACATAACAAAACCAGAGTGTTCTTCTCTCGGCAGTAAGAGGGGAAAGACACGCAGCAGGCACTAAAGGAGGACTTGAAAGGCTCCTGCTGGCCGCCTATCGGGGTCCCCGCTATTTGCATACCAAAGGTAGCAGCATCTGGGGGAGAGGCTGAGCGGAGCCTCTGCCTCTTCTCGGGCCTGAGCCCAGGGAATTCCGCCCCAGCCAGAAATGGGGCTTCCAGCCCTTTCATGCTGCTCTGGCCTGTTTACCCACCACACCGGGGTCAGAGCACAGGAAGAAATCTTAACCCTGCGTTCGAGGCAGAGAATGCTGCGAAGCCAAGGACCCGGCCACATGTGGGATTCGGTGATGGGCAGCAGCTCTGCCAACCAGCGCTAATGTAAACCCCAAACGGAGAACAAAAAACTTCTCCTGCTTGAATCCTCCTTCGAGACTGAAGTCACGGAGGAGAAGTGCTCTGAGACATTATAACAGGCATCACAGAATTGCTAAGTACTCTTTTTCCAGGCTATTTTCAGAAAATTACTGAAGAGCAAGATGTTACACCTCTGCCATGTACATTGTATTTTCCATACTTGCATCAATTTTACAGTCAGGTAAGAATGGTCACACATAAAGATACACTCTCAGAGTGAACACCATGTTATTTTTTAATTTTCTGGACATTCTTTGGAGATGCTTCCCCCCTTCCCCAGCTGACCATCGAATCACTGCACAGCCTCACAGTGCTCTGCTGTGCTTGGACATCCTCCAACTCTGGACACTCCAGAGTGAAAAGTCAAGTAGAGAAAGGAGAACACAAAGATGAAGGCACTGAGAGGAAGGAAACTATCAAATATCACAATCCCAACAAGCCATTACTTTTCTCTGGGATCAGCTAGAGGGTTAGTAATGTGCTTCTAAACTAACAATAGTAGCAAATGCATAACAAATTAGTAAAAGTAGTAAAGCAGCGACTACCAAATGGAATCCTTGCAAACATAAGTTTGAATATTTCACTCTAAAGCTCAAAGGATATACCAAACAACAGTTTTGTAAAACATTGTTTTGCACGGACTGACAAGGATTGTGACCAGATACATAATACTGGGGGGTTGGAGTAGGCAAATGTACTATTTTAAACCACAGCATATCAGCAGGAGAGCTGGCCAAATACTACAGCATTTGAATTCCTTTTAAAGGTAAATATCTTGATAAAATTTACCTGCTGAAAAACCAGTTTAAAAATTCTGTGTATGCTTTTTAATGGAACCCCAGCTCCAGTGCATCGAGTAACATGTCTTAGTGAAATTAAGCACTCCTGGTTTTCAGCCAACAATTAATCAGGTTGTGTTTGATACCCCTTAATAGAAAAGAACAATTGCTACTAAAGGAATATAGCAATTAAGTCAGTAGGGCAAAATTGCCACATCCTTACAGTTGGCTTCAGGACTGGTTTTTTTGTGATGCAATCGCCACCAAAATTTCTTCACAAAGATTCTCTTGTAATGTGTCACAGTGGGAGAAGGCGAAAGTTTGCTCACCACCTCTGTTCAAAAGCTGCACCTAATCCTGGAGAAACCTTGAGATTTTTGGAGGTCAGAGCTCTCTTTTCAGAGGCTCCAGGTGGGTCAACCAGAGCCGTCTTTGCCAGGATCTCCCTGTTTCTCTTGAAATAGAAGATCCCTACAGAAACTAATGTAGTTTGAAAACGTTCCACCTTTACCTTGAAATTTTCTGGTAGGAAAGTGTATTTTACTCACCTCTCAGTTCTACCCCCAAGCTAAATTCAGAAGTACATATGGTAGAAGCTTCCAGAGCGAGTAGTTGAGGTGGGAATCACACCCAAAGGACTCCTGTTGCTGCTCTGAAAGCAAGCTCTGAGATCTCCATGTAGATGCACAGATCTCGGAAGCATGATCTGGCCCCCGGACATGATAGGTTTCCTGTAAAGAACAGTGTTACTGTAATCCCTCTCTTGTCATGAAATATTCAATTTTCTTTTCCATTCTTACAAAATAAAATGCTAAATTACCTAGTTTAGTAGGTCAATGTCAAAACTTATGATGAAAAAGAATCTTCCTAAGAGAGTTTCTTAAAACCTGTATAATCAGGTTGGTAATGCTGCCCACAGGGAAAACCCATTAGCAGAAATCTCTAACACATTTCAGAAAGCTAAACCTAAGTGGATTGTGGGTATGCCTGTTTGCTGCATTGCAAGCAGCCCAACTCCTCTGAAAGCATTGCTACATCTCAGGGCACTGGGTTCCCTCTGCACATACTTGGTGCAGAAATCTGGTAGTGCAGACAGGCAGATTTTGTGAAGATGAGGAAAGTAGATTTCATCTTCCTCACATAACTGGGAGATATTTTGTGGCTGATTTCAAGGGTTAAACTCCACTCCTGAACTTCAATGCTCAGAAATTCTATGCACTCTCTTTTTAGAGTACTCTTCCTTCCTTCCTATCCGCTAACACAATAGGGAAAGCTTTGTTATCATTAATCATCTTCAGAGCCCTGGGGATTCTCTGAGTACTAGAACTGCTGCAGCCTCCCTGGAAAAACTCACAGAGACGTGCACCAAAGTTTCTGTCAGAGTTCACTAATGCAGGTTTTCATTAATAACTGCATTTACAAGCTAGGGACATGGTTAATGCTGCTTCTGAAGTCAAAGAAACTAAATCTTTGATAATTATCACCAGAATCAATATTTTTAAATAAAGTATTTGAACTTTTTTTGCTGCAAGGATCTGTAATGTGAAGGGAGGAAAGAGACAGATTTTTCAGCATAAAACCAAGTAATGTTTTACACTGCACACAGCATCACTAGATATTAGCAAAGGTAAGATAAGCATTGTAAATAGAAATGGGAATGTATCAAAAATTTTACATTTTTCAGAGACAATGATTGTGCCTTAACAGAGAACAATTTACCCAGACTAAACACCTTAAATAGCAGGCACTGTATGAGTTTAGCAGTAATTATTCGACTAATTCATCTTGTCAGCCTCCTAACAAATAGCCCCGAAAAAAAGCAGCCTGTCTTGTAATTTCTGGAGACTTTGAAGGAAAAGGATATCCTGTAGAAATTAAAGAAAGGCAACGTGGCTGAGAAAACATTTGTAAATAAGTCATCAACATTCTGATTAGATCTCTAACTCCTTGATCTAAGTGTCTTGTTTTTTTCATGCATTCTGCTACTTAAAACTAATTTTAAAAATACATTAAATGCAGGAATAACCAAAGACAAAAATGTAGCCCTGATTTCTCGAAGTCTTTTTATCTGCAGGTGCAAATTTTGCACTTATTTATAGCTGTTTCCTCAACTTAATGCCCACTCTTCATAGCAGTATAGTGCCAGCAATAATATACCCAATCCCCTGTCTGAAGCTGAAAGATACAATGCTCAGATGTGGGGAAGTGAGTTTTTAAAACTCTTCAGACAACACTTATGAATTCCACAAACAATCCAGCAACACAATTCTGTAACTAAAAATAAACCAGCAGCTTCTGATTGAGCCCAGTTTCAGCATCCCCAGTGCCAGAGACTTATGGGGCATTAGTGCCTAAAACTATGTGAGCACTGAGTAGTTGTGCAAGTGCATGTCAAGATAAATGTCCCTACCAATCCACAAAATGATTGTTTTTATGCATAATTGCAGTAACTACACATGCAGGTTAGGTCCATAGCATTGATTTTACTTGCCTATCCTTGTGCTACTACAATACCAATAATTTGAATCTAATTTATTCTCATTGTTCATGCAGTTAACAAGCTGCTGTGTTTGTAAACAGAGGCCTGTGAGCCAAAACTTGGTGTCTTGCTCCACAGAAATTGCAGTCTAAATAAAAAACCTCTGCACTGGAGAGTAGATTGGTGTTCGCTCCAGTGAGAAACAGAAGGGGAGAAACAAGAACAGGCAACAAGAGATGACAGCAAGAGTAAGGCAGAGGGATTGGGCAGGGTGCTACAGAAATAACCCAGCACACGACACAATAGCTCACAGCAGTGAACAGTGGGACAACGGGCACATTTTACATCACATTTCCATTTATTAAAAGGGATTTTCAGTGTTTTAATACTTCAGAAGAGCATAGAGAACATAAATACAGTAAGGAAGAGGAGATGGCGAGCAAATTGTGGCAAGTAACCATTGTGGTGGTCACTATGGAGATATCTAAGGTAGATGGAGATAGATTAGGATCAGACATCTGACTAGGATGCAATAGGAGATGCTAAATAAGTGAGAGATCACCCCCTTTAACCCTGGACTATGTTCCCTCACTTAATGAGACCTCATTCCAAAGGAAACGGGCTATAAGGCATGTTTATGACACAATACTCTGGAGCAGGCACATCTGAAAAGGGTGGTCTCATCAAGCACAGTGTCTTCACCCAGGCACCTTTTATCCATCAGCCACCATGTTTTCGAGCTGTTCACCAGGATGCTTTATCCCATCATTTAAATGCTGCTTTAGACAACATTTTTTCCCCTTCTTTTGATTGATGTCCAGCCCAGCACATTATCCTTTCCTTTAAATTGATGTCACTTTCTTTAAGAGCCTAAGCATTAATCTAAACTGTGTTTTAATTGCTATTTATATGTCCCTCAAGTGTGCAGAACCATTTATTGTTCAGCAAAGGCCAGGACATTTTATAAATAAAACCCTCGCTTGCTACTGAGAATGATAATACTAGCTGACAGCATCTGGATGCACTTTCAAAGCAAGGACTTAACTTTTGCAAGACAAAGCTAAAAACACAGATGGCATAAGCTGGTGTGAAACCTGCAGAAAGCTTTTTTACCCCCCGTTCTTCGAATACCATCGTAAGTTGGTGAGTAGGAGGAAAGTTAAAGCTTACATACATCCCAGCATGCCAACCCATGTCCTACTGAGATACTTGACTGTCTATTGCTTCTAAGCAGCTGGAAAAATGTCAAACTGTCATCACTGATTAAAATGGGATTTTATAGAAAGCATCATACATATTGTCAGAATTTTAGAATTACTTTGTATGATGGAAATAAAAAAAATGCTAATTTTCCTTCAAAACATATTTTCTTCACATTTCCCTGTGTTTCACACTAGTACTCAAGGCTGTACTTATTCAGTAATTATGGACTTCACCTTGCTTTGGAGAGTTGGGGATTCACCCACCATGATTTTTCACTGAAAAGTCTGTACTACTCCCAAACCACCTGGAATTGCACAGATGTCTTCACATCAACATTTCTGCCACTTGCTGTCTCCAGGCTCACTCCTGAGCACTTGAGTGGAGCTGCTGGTGCCTGTGATTTTGATCTCCATGCTCACCTGCAGTTCCCTGCCTTTCCCTCCCTCAGCTCAGGAAGTAACTAGCTCTGCTGTACAAACACCTTGTTAGAGACAAGAGGACCATGTATCCAAGGACATACTGTATTTACTATTCAGTGCAAACCTTCAAATGGAGAACCCAGATCCTTCTGACTCCCATCTCCTCTTGTCATCATGAGGTCCATCATTATTTGAATTTCCTTAACCTCGAGAGAAAGCTTTAGCATGAAACTCTTTCATCTGAGCTCTGTTAGGTGGCAAAATCTGTGTAATCCCTTCCTGTGTGTGTGCATCGGCCAAACTCACCAATATTCATTCAACAAAACCTCCATGCGAACAAGACCTAGGAGATACTTGGCACTGAGCGTGGAAAGGGAAGATCTGAGAGTCAACAGCAGGGGCAAGAGACAGCACCTGCTCCCAGAGGTGTTGCAGAGGGGTGCAACTGAATTTTCTGCATTCCAGGGTGGTGCTGCACCACCAGCCTAGAACCTGCTGTACTTACCAGGCACACAGGGAGAGTCCAAGCAGTGCTCCCCAGCTCCCTGCCGTGGGGCTGCCCACCACCAGCCCCTCTCACTGTCTCTGCTGCCCACAGCAGGCGCCCTGGGTCATGGTGTCTTGTTAAAGGGTTAATCACTCACAGGTTGGTGCTCCTCAGTACCAGCAGAGAGTCATCCTTAGCCCAGGTCAGTAACGAGCTGAACGTGCTTGCTGGTGCTGTGGAGGCTGTGGCCAGCACCCGCCCTGTCCTGAGTGACCACGGGCTGTCCCCCTGCCATGGCCTGGCCCAGCCCAGGGGCAGCACCAATGTGTCAGGACAGGCTGTTCCACCCACAGGGGCACCAGAGCCTTTGGGCATCACCAGGGCAGGGCCCCACACCACCCCCAACTCAGCTTCAGGGACCCAGGGCAGCCACCAGCAACACTGAGGGACTGGGCTGCGCCAGCCCTTAAACACCTTGGGTGGGACCAGGGGGAAGC
Source organism: Daphoenositta chrysoptera (assembly GCA_013397915.1). Lineage (NCBI taxonomy): Eukaryota > Metazoa > Chordata > Aves > Passeriformes > Daphoenositta > Daphoenositta chrysoptera. Next base: position 59,784 of record VZRO01000185.1, on the reverse strand, counting down.
AGAGGGTTGTGGAGAGCAGCTCTCTCTGTGTGGGGATTGATTGGCAGCTCTGGGGTCACCACGGGCTGGGCACAGCCACAGACCTGCTGAGACATCTGTGGGGTGACCCTGTCCCCAGGGCCATCCCCTGACCCGTGATGTGATTCCATCCCCAGGGCCATCCCCTGACCCATAGGGCCACCCTGTCCCGGTGCCATCCCCAGGACCATCCCCAGCCCCTTGGGGTGACTCCATCCCCAGACTCCTGGTGTGACTCCAACCCTAGTGCTGTACTCGGCCCTGTGAGTGACCCTGTTCCCAGTGCAGTCCCCAAACTCATGGGGTCACCCAGTCCCCAGCACAGCCAACAGTCCCATGGGGAGATTCCTGTCCCCAGCTCTGCAGGGTGACCCACACCCACTCTCTGATGCACTCAGGGTGAGGGGTGACCCCAGGCCCTGCAGCCCCTGGAGCTCAGGGCTGGCCCAGGTGTCCCACCCAGGGCAGGTGGGACACCCCCAGTGCCACACTGGGTCACCACCTCGCAGAGCCAGCCTTGTTCCTCACTGCTCAGCTGAGTGCCCAGATGCCAGGCTAGGACACAACAGCAGGGGTTGCTTTACAGTGCCTGGGTTTGGTTTCTTTCCTTTTCATCTTTCTTTTTTTTCAATGCAGCTGTAACTGCATCTTGCAGGAAATATGCTCTAGCCCTCCCAGACAGCCCACACAGCCAGCCCTGTGCAGAGGTGGGCACCATTGGCCTCGGCTCTGAATGCAGTGTGGGCATCACTGGGAAAACAAAAAAAACACTGGTGAAGCAAGTTCAAGCATGATGAGCTGGATAGTGAGCCAGGGTTTTCAGACAGCACTTCTGGCCTTAAAAAGCTCTCACCTGCACCAGCTGCCCAGTTTTTCTGCTGAAGCCTGTCCCGCTTGTACTTCCCTGAGCACCCAGTGAACCCATGAGCAGGAGCCCCCCAGGGATGCTGCAGGCAGCTCCTTGATGTCCTGCCAAGCTGAACTGCATCCTCCTGGGGAACATGAAATGGAAGCAAACCTGGATTGCTGGATTCTCCACTGGCATTTATGCTGGTATGTCACCAAGATAATCAGCTCATCTTGGACAAAATGGGGATGGTTGGTAGGGGACAACAAACAGAGCACCACAAAAATATAAACTCTGTCATACCAATTCCTTGTTCTTTTTACCCAGTTACTGCATCACTCTGAGCGTTAAGAAATGGTCTGCATGGGAAAAATAAAGTTACCTTGTTGCAAACCCTTCCAAACGGAATGAAATTATGTAAATACCGTCCTCCACCCAGTGTGCGTGTAACCCTCTGCACCAGTGGTTAAACCTTAGCCAAACCCAGATCTCTGGGGAAAACAGAAGGTTCAAAAGTTAATTTTTCTCACCTGGACAGCACTGGATTGTTTTTAATCTCTCCTGGGACATACTGCAATCAGGTGCAAAGAGAGATAGCTGCAGACTGATCATTTCTCAAAACAAATAATCACAATAAATTCATCACAGCAAGACCTCTTGAAATACCAGAGGCCTGATGTAAACAAAGAGCTTCCAAATATATAAACTGAAAAGATTATGTCCAACCCCTTTAAACAAGCACAGTGATTGCAATGTACTTTAAAATTTGAACAAAGCTTTTGCTCCGTTCCAGCACTGAGCTGCTGAATCGATGGGAGATGGGCAGTGCTGTAGTCCCAGCCTGCCCGGAGGACTTTGAGCTAAAGCTGAGAGATTCATGGACACAGCCATGCTCCCAGTTCCCCAGGTGTCCCTCACAAGAGACACCTGGATTGCTGAGAGATTTCAGCATTAGCCAGCCCTGCACAGCCCACACACATGGCACAGGGGGATCATCCCACCGGGGCACCCCACGCTGCCCCTCTCTTTGGCACAGAATTTTTGGTGGGTTGTGCCCACGGAATTGGTTCAACGAGGCAGCTCAGGTGCCTTGGGAAGCTGAGCCCTTGGCAGTGTGCACCAGTTCCTGCCACCCAGCCCAGTCACTCTGGAAGCAGCCAAAGGAGGCCACATCTGCATATTCTGGGTCACACTCAGCCTGAGATGATTCCCACAATCAGGGGAGCCTCGCAGAAAAGTGAGGTGCTCTTCAGTGGAATTAGGGGCACTAATGTGTCACAGAACTATTATCAGTCTAAAAGTACATTTTTAAATCAGTTGTTCTAGTTTTAAGACTTGGCCATAAACCCTCAAGTAAACAACAGCAAAGATAGCACCCTGTCCCTGTAAACATGTCACTTCATGGAGATTTTTACATCATACATTGAACTGACCATATGCACTAATCAAAATATCAGCAAATAGAGCTTCTTGCCCATATTTTCCTGAATTGTATACCTTTAGCACGTCTGCTGATCCTGAGGTATTAACCAACCACTCTTTT
>VZRO01000185.1:47376-52376 GCA_013397915.1 Daphoenositta chrysoptera | reverse complement strand
CGCCTCTGCCACCCCCTCGCCCGGCCCGGGCGCCCCGCTCCCGCAGCCGGGGAAGGTGGAGAGCGGCTCTCCCCCGGCGCTGCGTACACCCCCCGCACCGTCCCCCACCCACCGCGTTACCCATTGCCAGCCGCACCTCGCCACTCCGGGCCCGATTTAGGGCTCAGTTCTCGCGGCTGCACCGAGCTGGCAGCAGCGCCAGGGCGAGGCGGGTGGGAAACCCACCCACGGCCGGGGCCGCATTGAGGTGCCCCCTGCTCCTGCCAAGCTTGGTCCCCTCCCCGGTGACAGAAGCAGCTCTTTCTGCCTTAAGGAAGTTTCCAGACGTGGGGCAGAAGCACACACGGCCCTGGCACACTCATCTGAGCAGGGCTGCACTGAGAGGTGTCTCCTTTTCTTTTCTCCCTTTTATTTTCTTCCCTACATTGGAGGAAATGTTTAAAAATTATCTAAAAAAATACAACTTAGAAAAATACCCCAGTACTAGGTGTCCCCAGTTCATGTCGCACACCAGCTGCCTGTCCTGTCTTTCCATGCCTGTCCACAGGCTCCTCACCGCACACACCTGCACTCCCAGTTGCCTCAAACTCCCTTTCCCCCGCCGCCCTCGGTGCTCATTGCTCTCCCGATGGTAAAAATCTCCTGGGTAGGGAACGGCGGAGCTCCTCGGGTATCTCCGTGGGTTTTGCTCTCCCTTGGCCCCAGCTCCGGTTTGGGGCACAGGGTTACACCTGACAGGCTTTCCACCCCAATCGAGTTTTAGTCCTTGGTGACTCGCCCCGTGTCCCGCTGCCGGTGCCAGCTGAAGGCGACAATCACTACTGGGACTCAAAACATGTCACCATCCCGGGAACGCTGGCAGAGATGTGGAAATCGGACACGGAGAGAACAGTGGATAACCGGGCCATAGGCCGTCGATGCAGGGAGCTCTGGACATTCTCCCACCCATCTCCTCAGTCACTGCCCCTTGCCTGCCCACGTCCAGGACTCCCCACCGAGCCTGCCCGGGCCCGGGGCTGGCAGAGCCCCACTCCCGCCCGCCGAGGAGGTTACAACAGCTTATTTCCTTCTCTAAGTGCTAACACCACCTGGTTATCTGCCAACCGTAGCGCGCTGGGGTGCTGGTAACCGCCCTGAAGTGTTTGGGGATTTTTTGACAATGTCGTGGCAGGGAGCCGAGGGGACCCCGAGGGAAATGGCACTGCCCCGGTGGGGCCCGGACGTATCGGCCCGGCACCGGCAGGGCTCTCCCCAAACCCACTCCCTGCACTTCCATCCGGCGTTATTGCAGATCCAGCCTCTTCCACCAAACAACAGATGCAGCCTCTAATGCAAATATTGCCATTTCCCTGCTGAATTAGCCTTGTCACTTAGCCCAGAAGCTGGCAGCGTTAAGCCAGCTTGCATTTTAATTTGGCCCTGAAGTTACTTATTTCATTATTGATCAAACATAATGCTGAATCAATGTTCATCTTGTTACCTGGGCCATTTCCATGTAATACAGTGATAGCACTGCCTGGAGTTACTCATTCCCATCCCAAAGTGACTTTACCATAAAATCAATGCTTGTTTGTTACTGATATAAGGCAGCATCCGTGGGATGAAGAGCGAATAAAGCAGTTACGGCACCGCGATCTGAAAGTTTGGACGGAATATGTACGCGAATAAAGACTTTGATATTTAAATGTATTTTATCAGCATCAAAATCATCCTAGCCAGGCCGATGGGACAGAAAATCTCAGGCTGCAAGATGACGGGCTTTGATACTGTAGGTGTTGCCATTTGTAAACGCTACCTGGGACCTAATGTGGGAATCGTTTCTCTACCCAGAGTATCATTACACAGCAGATGTGGGCTGTAAGCTCTTCCGGGAAGGGACTGTTTTGGAAAAATAGTAATTAATACAATAGTAATTAATGATTGTGTCACAAGATTAGACTCCGCGCAGTGTTATCTTCAGCGCAGCTGCTGCTCCTTTTCTTCGCTTGTGTTTTCCCCTCCAGCTAATAAACCCGGTTACAAATTACACGGAGCCATCCCCATCCCCAGCTCTCCCATGCGGCGGCCGGAGAGTGCTGGAACAACCCACGCGAGGAATGCCCCATCTCACTGCCACACGGACACCTCCAGAGGTGTCGTTTGAGCTGCATTTTCCACGCACGGCACCTCCCGCCGCCCCGCTCCACACCGCATGCACCGGCCCCAGCCCGGGGGGAGACACCTCCCGGTGGGCTGGGGACGAGGGAAGGGCTTTCCTCCGGGAGAGCCGGAGCAGCACCGTCCCACGGCAGCGGCCCGGGGGGCGCTCCGGGCATGGGAGGGGTGAGCCCCCGGGCGGGACCGGCTCCCCGCTGCACCGCGCCGGAGGCTGCCCCGTGCCCCTGCCAGGGGACGGACCAGCAGGGAGCAACAATCTGGGTTTAAACCCGCTGCTAAAGCTCGAGAAACCCAGCATACCCTCGGGTCCGGTTTAAAAAGGCTACAGCCCTCCAGCAGCACCCGGTACCGGAGCCGCGGACATCCTCTCACCAGCGGAGGAAGGTGGGGACGGTCCCGGCCCCAACGATAAGAGCCGGAGCTGCAGACGAGGAAAACGTGGAGGGGAAGTTTCCTGCAGCTATGCGTACTTTGCGCTCACTCCTCCGCTCCCGCGCAGCGCCGGGACCGGCCCCGCCGGACTCACAGAGCCACGCTGACACCGGCGAGGCACACCGGCCGCTCATTCCGATGGGCGACGGAAAATCTAACTGGGCGCATAAAATATATTGGCATAAAATTAGTGAATTGCACTAACAGATTGTAAATCACCTAAACGGTCAAACCACAGATATGAATCACAAATTCCTATAAAGATTAATGTTTCCTAAGATTCACGGCAATTACGCAGTTTTTGGACAAAAGGCTTTTCCCAACCTATCACTCCTGAGCGCTGCTTTTTTTTTTTTCTGAAGTCTTTCCAGGTTTCGGTGGGGTTTCTAATGAACGATTAACCAAAGGAAAGGTTTTATTAACACCTCTAAAAACTATAAAGTTTAAAGGCAGGGAGAAAGGGAGCGGATCGGAAGTTGGGTAACACAATATGCTGATCTATTGGCAACGGTCCGAACGCAAATCAACAAAGCACCACAATGGTGGGGGAAAAAATGTCAGAGAAATGGAAGGGAGGAAAAACCCAAGAGGCCAGCTTTGCCCCGGCGGTAACCAGGCTGTGCTCAGAGCTGCCCCCGCAGCCTTCGGTATCTGCTGATAGCCCCTTACCTTTGCTTACCCCCTTGTGGTACACACTGTAGCCTGAGCTGCTTAACAGCGGAAGAAGCAGGAGGAGAACACGCCTGCGAGCAGAAAGGGGGCATTATTTCTCGAGGAAATAGGTTGGCAGGAGGTGTACGGGACTTCAGGTCTCTCAGGCACTATTTTTCCCTTCTCGCCTCTGTGCAGAACTGGAGATAATAGTTGGGGCTGCAGGTAACGGAGTCTGTTCTTATTCAATTTCCCTAAATGGCCTGGAGAGCACTTAAAAGCCCGGAGAGCTTCTGGCCAGCATTTTCTTATTAACTAATTTCACTTCGATCCTATTAAAGTGTATGCTTTCTAACCTTCAAATGAACCTCTCCCTCCCCCTTCTAAAACAAAGCCCATACCCTTTAATGACAGAGTAAAGCTTTTGAAAATGTTGCTACCTCCTCGCCTAACATTACAAGACGCGTGGCACATTAACAGCCGCGGAGCACCCACTGTGGCTGCGGGCCCCTGCTTCACCCACAGCACCCAGAGCACCCAGAAAGGCTCCGCCGAGGCTCGACGGTCCGAGCGCCCCGGAAGGGCCGGCCGAGCTAAGGGCAGCTGTGGACAGAGGGCGCTAGAAAATGAGATTGGGCAGATTTGCCTTATTTCTCTTTGGGAAAATCTCAGCAATAATGGATTTTAAATGGATACATATATTTACCATTTCAAAAGGGTTCTGCTGTTTCCTGGTAACGCTCACCACAAATGGTAATAATAAAAGATGAAGTATTTTTTCTCACCTTAGGTCATTAGATTTACAGACAAGGTACTAAATCATTTTAGCTCCCCAAACCTTGAAGGAAAGGCGCACACGCACTCCTGTCCCTTTCTCTTCTCCTCCCCCTTCTGAAGAAACATGCAACGGGAACAGAGACAAAACAGTCGCCGAGGCTCGAAGAATGTCTCCCTTTAATAGTTTACTCCTAGTAGTACTACTACTACCAATAATAGTTGAGTTGATGTTGGCTGCAGAGTGCGGATTGTCAGTGGCCTCGTCCCAAAGTCTTAACATGAAGGGTCATTAATTGTGTTTTCTTTCCAAATCATATGTCACTGCAATTAACAGATTCTGATCAAGAGACTCCTTTCAGATTGATTCCATATGTGATAAGGAATGTGCAGCTTGTTATCTATCTGTCGCCTTGGAATTATGGAAAAGCTTCAAACGTGTAATTTGAAGAGTCTTTTACCCAGCGCTTTGATCTTTCCCTCTATTTTTTAACTCTTGTTTTACTGAGGCCCTTCTCCTAATCCTACTTGTTTGTTTACCCCCCTTCCCCCGGTGGCTGCGCCCCGTCCCTCGTGTGCTGCGGCACGGCGCAGCTCCCACCCTGCCCGCACCCCGCGGGAGTCAGCCTGAACCCCCAACCCTGCCTCGGCTCTCCCGCAACTTCCAGCAGGCAGCCTCCGGCTCCTCAGAAGGGCTCTGCAGCAGGGAGACGCCCCGGGGCCAGGGCCGCCTCCGTCCCCGCGCTCCCCCGCGACCCGGCCGGGAGGGGCGCGGCGGGGCGTGAGCGACAGGAACCGAGAGGAGGGTCCCGGGGGCATCGGGGCGGGCGCGATGCTGCCCACGGAGGGTGCCCGGTTCCCCAGCCCCAGAGCCGGCTGCGGGATCGGGGACGCCCCGCGGCCGCCGGAGGGAGGTTCGATTTTGGCTCGGCGACGCTGTGAGCCGCCGGGAGAGGCGGGAGGCGAGGCCGGGGGGAGGGCGGGCG
>VZRO01000185.1:22464-39637 GCA_013397915.1 Daphoenositta chrysoptera | reverse complement strand
GGGGCGGCATTCGGGCGGGAGGGACCGGCCGGAACGGGGGCACCGAGCAGCGAGCCCCGGCGGCGAGCCCCGCTCCGCCCCGCTCCGGACGGGCGGGCTGTGCGCTCCGCCGCCCCCCGGCCCGGGCCGCCCTCTCCCGGCCCCGGGAGGTGCCGGCTGCGCCTCCGCACGCCTCGCCCCGGGAGCCGCCGCCTCCAAAACTTGTAGCTTCGCTTCCCCGGCAATGTACTGGAAATCGGCCCAATCCGGGAAAGGTCCCTTCTCGCTCGGAAACCATCCCCAAGGGAGTGTTGGTAGGAGGCTTTTGGCTGCTCCCTCCTCCCTTCCCCTACCCAGCAGCCGGTGCCCGCGGATGGCCGTGCTCATCCCCCCGGCCGACGGGGCAGCTCGGGCAGGTAGAGCTTGTGGGCCGTCTCCCTCCTGCTTTTGTTCCCAGGCTTTTCCTTCTCTGCCGGGGAGCTGTGTCCCCTACCTGTCCTCTCCTTACAGTCCTGGAAACGGCATAATTATAGTGGTGGTGATTAAGTAGCTGGTGCTTTTCTCGTTTCGGTGACAGACCCCGTGGAGGGGGAGGGAAGCTAGGAAGCAAGAGTTAAAATGAAGTTAAAGTACAAACAGAAGCACATAGCTGACATGCTTCAAGTTTAGACAGTACAAGATATGCAAATGCGCAGGGCTGCGCGGTATTGACATTTTGAGGTCATAGTGATAGGAATGTATTATTTATAGGATTGGGTTGCACTAGGCCGATAAACTACATTTTAAATCCTGGGCGTTTGTAAGTGATAAGATTTATATATATGTTTACACTATATATGTGCGTGTATACACAGGTTTTATATAGTGTTTTAACGTTTCACAATTAATATTCTTCCTGACTGGCATTACTGTGGGGAGACCCCTCTCCTGGTGTGTGCCTGCAGCCTCCCCAGCTGCTGTGAGCAATGGCTGGGAGCAGAGGAGGCCGGGGAAGGGACCCGCAGAGTTTGCGGCAGCGTTGTGATCTCTGCTTTTCCCCCCCTGCGTCCTCTTCCTTTCCCCATATGTCCTTTCTGGCCACAGCTCACCCTAGAAACAGCATTTGCCTCTTTGCAGCCCCATGCAGCTCTCTGTCTTTCCGCCAGGAACTGTTCCCACTCTTTCACTCCGACAGGCTCCTGAAATGGGGGAATCTCTGTGGGTGGGGGGTTAGAAAACAGATCGTTTCTCATGTAAATTTTATCCAGTCTCTCTGCACTTTGTATCCCTCTTTTTCCTTAGCCAATTCTTGCTGAGGAAAAAAAAAAAAAAAAGATTAATGGCATCTAAAATGGGAGGGGTGGGGGGAGAGAAAGCTAGAGGCAAATTTCCACATCCCCTTCCTCTGGGCATCCTGGTGGGTTTTCCATAGAAACTTTCACACAGTGGCCAGACAGATGCTTAAAGGGGATGGAAGAAAATAATGCACCCATGATGGGAAAACAATTGCATCCCCAGCTTTCTACCTCCATTAAAGGCTCCTTTGCCTTTGCACAGAGGCCCTCAGCTCCCTGTGCCCGCAGAGCCCTCTCCCTTCACTCTGACCATGGGGATGCTCCTGCAGCAGCGGCGTGGAAGCCATGGGAAATCTGCCCCTTTGGCTTCTGGAAGTGAGAACTTGGTTTCCCTGCGGGGGGAAAGCAGCCTTTGTGCCTGCCTGGCTTCCCTAATGTGGAGAAAATTCCCATTAATTTTGTGAGGAAACATTTTGTTATGCGTGTTTCAACAAAACATTAAAAATCCTACGCGTACTTTTTTTTTCAGAAATCCCTCTCTCAGTTTGACAGCCTCGCTGGAGCCCCAGCCAGGCCTGCCTGAGACGGCACAGAGAGGCCTCCCTCTCCCTTCTCCCTCTCTGTTGGCTGCTCTTTTCCTGTCTAATCAATTATCGCCCTAGCTAGTCCTTCTCAAAGGTGAGAGCTCATTATGCATATTCATAAATCACAGCTCCCAGACCTGACACTGATTGATGTAATCATCTCCCGCTCGCTCCCTGTCTGCGCGGGGCCGGCCAGAGGAAGCGTCGGCGAGGAGGAGGAGGAGGCAGGAGGCAGCAGAAAGAGACTTCCAACTTGTCAGACCGAGCTGTGGTGGGAGCGGCCGGCCGGGCGTAGCGGGCCGTGTCAGGCTCCCCATTCACCGCGGCCAAAGTGCCCATCACGGCCGGGAGCAGACGGGAGGAAGCCCTGGGAGCTGGGAAACAGCACTCAGCCACCTCCAGCGCAGAGAGCTGCTGTGCAGGCAAAGTCACAGGAATAAGGAAAGGATCCAGCACGATTGTCACAGCCAGGCATCAGACCTGATGCATTAAAATACCTTCCCAAATCTTTCACGTTAGCTGATGCGCTTGCTGTTGTTTTCCTTAGATAGTTAAAACTGGTTTACTCCCATAAGAACAGATATATGTGGTCTGGGTTCTGATAATGAGCATTTAGATATGCAATATAGCAAATATCTTCAATACTATATCCTCAGCAGTTGTACTGTATTAAAAAAGCAAACTTGTGAGCTTTGTAAGTTGCTGTTGAAAGGGTTTGGGAGCAGAAGGGCTCCTCGAGTTTGGACTACCAGCCTTCCAGATAGGAACGTGTATCTCAGCTATGACTGGTTTCCCAGTGTGTACTTCAGCATGGCAGTGTTCAAGATGCTGTTTGGATTATGTGGTTTACCTGTATGGTTAATATTTACACTTTCAAAATACCTCTTTTTATCGCTTTGATCAGAACTATCAGTGTACTAAAGTAATAATACAAAAATATATGCCCTGGTAATCATAACAAGATACAAATCAAAGGGAGCCCTAATCAAGTACTTTTGAGAGTGTTATCTTCCTTGTTAACAAATGGTAATAAGAAAATTAAGGCTTATAAGCTTGCTTGTGTTTTATCTAAGAGAACCAATAAAGATATCAGATGTTCTTTGTTTTATATGTTTGAATGTAAAGCAGAATAATGAAGAACATGTACCTTCTAAGGCTTCATTTGCTTTATGGGCATTAACCCTTTAGGATGCCAGTGAAATTCTGAATTTGCAGCATGAGGACAAACCTGTGCTGCCACCCAGGGTTTTGAGGCCCAGCTTTGCTGCAGTCAAGACAACATCTTTTTTTATTAAATGCTGAAATTGGAACAAAGCAACAATGGCCGCTTGCTAGCTGTGCATGTCCAACAGGCCTCTTTACTATTCAGCAAATGGAAGATATTAAACAACATTTTGCTTAAAGGTACACTGAGGCCATTTCCATTAGGACATGGTGTCATTCATTTATTCACATGTTAAGTGGATGTCCTTGTGGCTAATGAGTAATAATCAACAGTGACTCCACTTTATTCCTTTGCTCCCAGCAATGTTAAATACTCTGATGGAGTCTCTTTGCTGACACACTAGAGAATGTGGTTAAAAAGTGCTAAAGGACATTTGGAGCATGGAGCAGCCACATACACACATGCTGGAAATAGCACTTTTATTACAGTCTATTCTATTAGGCTTTGTTCCTGTTTAAGGCATGGCACGTGGAAACTGCTGATATTTATTTGAAGGTACTTTACACCTTAAAAGCCGGAAACTCTTTCAATTTGAGAGTCAATGTGGTTATTGCCGGGAGATGAGCTCTCATCCGGCTGGTTTCTGAAAAAATCAAACTGTACCTTACGATAGCTCTAGATTCTGTGCATGACTTCAGATAAATCCTTAGTGGAGGAGGGATTTGGGACAAAACCTTTCCTGCAAAAAATCTAATTTGACATTTATTTTATAAAATAAAGTAACTCCCCTACCAGCTAATTAATTAATTTTATTACATCAACTGCAGCAGCTAAGTAGACTAATAAAATATATTAATCTATGTTTTTTCCTTTGCATGATTGCTTACACTGGAGTCTGCAGCTTGGTTGTCTCCCGTGTCAATTCCTAAAGTTTGAAAGGTATAAATGAATCATTCTTGGTCCTGATTAAGCTTAAGTTAGAAATAAAATATGTCAATCAATCTGGTTGGAAATGTTCCTGCTGTCTAAGTTGGTTATGCAAAACACTCTAAGGTGTGTAGGCATGCTCAAATAGGTCAAGGGATCTGATGGCACTCCTAGCCATAAATGTGTGTCACTCGGATTCCTCATTATTTTTAGCAGTGGTGAAAATGCATGTCAGTAGCCCAGCTAGCCAGGCTAGAATAAAATTACTTACTGGGTATGCATAAACCTGAGGTTTTAATACATTAGTATTATACTTATTTTCAAGCAAAACAGTGAAAATATCTCTCTCTCAAATATATGACTCACTCTATTGGATTTCTCAGCGATCATTAGTATAATTCACACTGGACTTTGCAATACTCAAGATACCTTAGCAGTAAAATTTAAGTGCCTAGAAACATAGATGTAATGTGAAATTAGATACAAGGAGTAAAACATTGATTTTCTCTGTTACAGTCTAACTTGCTTCCAAGAAAGATAAAGCTTCACTAGGAGATTAGACCAGCCCCATTCCAAAATAATTTAATGAAAAAGGACACTTGAGATGGCTATTGAACAGCAGCACCAGTGCTGGTCTTCTCAGATGGAGACTTTTGCAAGTGATTCCAACAGAAGACAATGCCAGAAATGTTTGTTTGATAGACAGATTTCCTCTGGTGTGCTAAATCATTCCCTGATACTAACAGAAATGTTTCTGTGCAATTACAGGGGAAATAAAATGCCCAGAAAAGAAAATTTCAGTGCTCATTCCTGCCCTCCTGCACCTGGTGTAGATGCTGAGATTACCTGAATTGGCTAAATGACCAGGGTTAAATCCTCTGGTTTTAAACTTTCCATGCTGGTACTTTGAACCACACCAAGACCTTGGGCTTGGGTACAAGAAATGGAATGAGAAACCAGCTAAACAGGAGTCCAGCCTGGTTTTGTTATGCAAAAACCCCAAGAAACCAAATCTAAATGGAGGGGACTGATAATCTAAAAGAAAAACATTGTTTCCAAGAACCACAGGCAGGACTAGTACCTCAGGTAAGGCTGGGGCTTCCTAAACAGGGGGCTTAAACGTGGTGTTATTAAAGATGGCAGTGTTCCTTTAAGAACAGCACCATGCAGCTAATATTTTCTTTACTGCCGATTAAACGCAATTAAATCTCATGAATTAATATATTCACTTCAGGAAGAATTCCCATTCTTTTCTTCAGATATCAAAATGGAGCCATCATCAGTCAGTTAGTTAAATAGGGGAATCCGGAGAGTAAGTAAATGGAAGAGCTTTCAAATGCAGGGCTGAAAATGCCCAATGAATGTGTAGGGGCTTCAATAAAAAGATTTTGACTTGTGTTTTCACCCCTTTCCCACTTTGCTCATTGTTTACTGACACTGCTGTGGACACAGTATTCAGTCCCTGCCCGCCCCAGCCCTGGGATGTAAAAATGTCATCTCTATTGTGCTGCCGGGCTGGCTTTGATGCTGCCGCAGCCCTTTGTATGCCCTTCTCAATCCCTTTATAAGGCTGTCCTGATTGTCCATACTGAACATCGCCACAAAAGCTCGTCTTATTGAGAAAATAAAAAAGTCAGAGAGGGGCCAAATGACGGGAGATTGGGCCTTTGCTGTAAAAGACCTACTATTCACATTCAGCAGTCATTTTTTCATCAAGGAATTGCAAAGTTGGGACTGCGACTGTGCCAGCAAAGCCATTTTAGACACTTTCTTATTAAATTTTTATTTAGAATTGTTTTTATAATTAAGTTTTTTTTTTTCCTTTTTAATAGCTCGTGCAATAGTGAGGACAAACATTAAAACCTAGGAGCAGTTGTGGAGGGTATTTTCACCTTTTCAAAGAAAAACTAGTGTATAGCTCTAATGTGCATGATTCATCTGGGAAGTTTAGACAGACAGATTGTATGGAAATTCAACTACATATGAACTACAAAAAAGGCTTTTTGTGATAACAAAACAAGTCAGAAACAGACCCCATCTCCCCCTGCTACGTTGGAGTGCACACATTTGCAACCCAGAACTGGAGACCGAGGGTTTAAATCTTCAGTCTGTAAATCCCCTACCCGTTGTTCTTCCACCTAATGCTACCCTAACTTGTACCGAGTGTCTGTGGGCAGGGTGGAGACAAAGGCTGGATAAGGTCTTATTCTTTGGGAATGGGCTATCGGAATGGGAGGACGGTGATTTCATGGCTTTTGTTGCTGAGGTTAGGGACCGAATTCTCTCACTGAATTAGAATAGTAACAAGTGGGACTGGGGATCTCTGGGGCTTTTGTAGTGCACTCATCTGAGAGATTGCGCTTTTCTCAGCCCTTCAGATTTATTTTGCCAAAGTTACAGGGCAATTATGGAAATGCGCCCTTTGAAGCTGGGCCGATTTCTCTTTATTTTCTCTCCCCCCACCCAAAGCAAAGCCTCCCTTGCCTCCATTCTTCAGCAAGTTGGCAATCATTAGGCAGTGGGGTTTTGAGCGGCCATTCAAATATTCTTTTGAATAGTGCGAGAAAGTTTTAATAAACGTGTGTTAAAAAATAGACTTTGAAGCTTTTTGAGAAGGAAGTGTAAAATAGCAGCAAGGTAACAACGTCCCAGAAAACAGGCTCTCTGTGTGCGAGGTGCCAGAGCATGAGATGCTTCCCATGAAAAGCAGCTCAGTGTGCTGGGACTGGGGCTGGCCAGTGGCATGGGGGGTGTTTGGCCAAGTGAGCACCTGGGTGCTCCTGCTGTGCCACGCCGGTGCAGTTGGCAGCTCCAGGGCAGCCCTGTGCCCCTCGTCCCTCTCATGTCCCTGACAGGAGGCCCAGGACAAACAGAATTGTACTTTGGCACCTTTGTACATTATTTATCATTGGAGTTGGGAATCTCGATGCTGCATGTGAACTAAGATGACATATTTTTTACCTTACTTGCCACACAAACGTTAAGTAAATATGTCTGAAACCAGATGGTAAGACCTGGAGCTAGGCAGGTTGTCACCTTATTTGGATGTAGTAATCTGTCCAAACTGGATCCATTGTTTAAAAGCCCTCCAGGAGCTTTGGGGTATCTGATTCATTTCAATGTGCACCTGGATCTGGTGTACTCCATTTTGTTATAAAGAGAGGAGGACTTTGGGGTACAGATCTGGGTTCAGGTTTGGGTAAAAAACCTTAAAATGGGTTTAGGTTCTAATGTGCTTGTCTACTCCAAAAAGATTTCTATAAGTTTAAATTTACAACTCAGGTTAAGAAAAGGCAAACTTGCTAATAATATTAAGAAGCTCTCCCATACAGGATAGGGAGTTGACTACTCTGAAAAATGATAGTATTGTGCCATCTGGCATAACCCTGGGAAACATGCAATGGGGCAAGTGATGATGTCTTGCTAGGCAAATAATCTAGGGAAATCATTGCAATCCTTCAATTTCTGCCTTTGACAATCCCTATTTATTTATTTATTTTTAAATCTACATAAAACTCAAACAGCACACTTACATTTTGAGCCTCAAACTTGTCACAGAGTCTGGCTTTCTACTATTTTAGGCTTTAAACACCAATAATTAAAAAGAACTCGAATCATACTTGCAAATGCAGTTGCTGAGCACAGGGTGTTGGCCAGCTTCCCCAGGTGAGGGCCCTTGAGCAGTCAGACTTCTCCATCCTGGCAGCTCCAGCCTGCAGGTGGTTTGGGGGACGCCTTGTATTAATCTGGCCTTGAGGCCACGGAGACATAGATCACCATGACGAAGTCTCTGCCTGGAGGAAAAGGTCACAGATTTTGAATACTTTAGATATTTTGTAAGCCACTTCTGAAGATTGTAAAGAAAATGGCTCTCCATGTTCAGTGCTGTCAAAAATGACCCTCAGGATGCAACGCTTCTCTTTGTGCTTGGGTCAAAGCCCACAAATAGGTAGGGCAGTCAGCAACAGGGTGAGATCTTCCAGATGCCTTGTCTTACAGGGAACAATTCTGGCCCATCTGGGCTGAATTTTAACCCCTGGGCCTTGTGTTTACTCTGCAATGCAAGCAAAACAGCAGGTCAGAATTATGACTGTCAGAGTCTCAAAGGTTTAGAAATCGAGGGATGAGCATTATAAACTGTAATGATAAACTCATTTATGGTACAAGGGACAGTGCCTCCCCACTAATTCTACAAATAGACTTTAGATATGGGTGTCTACTGTTTGACTGTCAGTGGGAAGTGTATATCTCATAAGGCTCTGACCTGGTTATCTTCTAACCCCGAGCAATTAATCACCAGCATCTAATAGGGAGTAGCTGTGCACAGCAGCATTTGGTATCCAGCCTCTTCACAATACTGCTTTTTCCTTTTCTACAACTGTCAGGCTTGTAGCTTTCCTCAACATGGGACCGCTGCTTTCTTTTGGACAAGAACTGCCACAAAATCAACATTTCTGAGCCAGATCCCACCAACTCCAGTCGCTTTAAGAAAACCCCAGTGAAAAAATCATAAAGCCTCCCCTAGAACAGAGAAGCTTGTGCAGTAAAGTCACCCAACACCAATCTCAGTTATCAGCTGGAGCAGAGGAGATCAGGAAAGGAAGGGTCATCATCTCCCCTCCACGAATGTTGTGTTTCTTGCTCCTGTGTCAACAGGAGGAGATGGGGAGAGGACCAAACTCTGCCATCCTGTCACACTGGCAGGGAGGGCTGGGGACTTTCCCCCTGTTTCTGTTGTAAGCAAGAGGAATGGCTTTGTCTGCAGTGGGCTTGTGCAAAGTTGGAGTAAGGCAGTGAAGAATCAGGCCCCATTGATTCTTTGTAGTACTGGAGCTTTGTTTTGAAGTGCAACAAAAATACAGGTGGCGGAGGAGATAATGCACGGTACCGTTCCTTTGGGACACGCGGGGAGACGGTGAGGAATTCCAAAATAAGGAGCGTGGGTTTTTTTCTAGCATTGATCACAAACACTAGTTCAAGAAAACACCCAGAAGTAGTAAATATGTAAATTTGTTATGAAAGAAGAACCTACAAGTACCCGCTATGTTAGAGAATTTGTTTAAGGATATTTGATCCTCATGCAGAGTTTATCAGATTATGGTTTAATTTGCACATTCTGGGTTTCTTGGTTGGTTATTTTTGGTTTTGTTTTGTTTTTTTTAAGGGGGGTTCCCTTTTAAAACCTTTTTTTCCCTTTTCTGCTCCAATTCTTGTACTGTAGGTATTGCACTTCTGCTAAAAAATGAGAAGTATGTTTACAGTGTAATATAAATCAGGTTTGGAGATTACCAATTTCATATAAATTAGATGGGAGAGTACTGTTCCGCTATTTTGTTGTCTAAATTATATGGAAATTGGTCTTATGCAAGGAGTAAGTCCTCACAGAACAGGGCCCTTAGGCTTTTGGTTTAATTATCATAAGCTTCCATTTAATTAAACTTATTAAATGGTTTGGTGTAAGAGCAGACTATCGTTTTGCAGAAGCTTTCTGAAATAGAAAAATATTTATGCCCTAGCTGCTTGGGAAGGAAACACTTTTGTTCAGAGATGTTTCCCTCAATATAAGGGTGAGGGTCACCTGGGCCATCCTCACAGGCACCTTCAAACTCTTTGTATCCAGAGGCATTTCAAACTGTTCCTCACTACAGAGCCAGCAAGTTCAGTTTGTCCTGGAGCTGGCATTTCACTTTACAGGCTAGAAATTATAGGACAGTGTTGGCATAAAGAAGAAGTGGATGTAAGTGAACCAGGAATACCTGGGAACTGAAAGAAAGTCCTAACCATCAGAATAGGGAGGCTTTGGAACAGAACAAATCCCCAAACCATCCAACCAAAAAGATCCAGCCCAAACCCAAAACAAGCCCTTATTTGCTTTCCTCAGATCAGTTTGGCAGATAATTGGGGTATTCTGTGATTTGGTGCCTGTATGAACAGAAGGTGGGACTCAATGACTGAGGAAGCCTCCTCCAGCTCCAGTTCATGGACAATCCTTTTGTGAGGCTTTGCTCCAATGAAAATATGTAGATAATGGGATTGACCCCAAGTGTCCTGGCCACCTTCATATATAACCATTGTCCATGGTATATTTCAGTTTAAGCAGGAGGGGCCTTATCCAAGGCATAGATATTGTAAAAGTCCTCATTCTGATGAATCTGACTCTCAGTGACTTCCTACAGAACCCTGGCTTTTTTTATCAAGTTTGTAACACAGCTTCTGGGAAATGTTACACCCCTTGTTTTATTCAACAAAATTTAAAACTTTGTTTGGGTTGAAAAAATATACTTACTGATATTATTCTTCCAAATACAATGTCATGGAGTACCACTATGTATTAATCATTGTAGTACGGTGTACTGACTCCTTTAAAAGGAATAATTAGAAGAATAATTAGCTGAACGTGTGAAATAGAGATGCTTCTTCAGGGACATGTGAAAAGCTGATTAATAAGAGTAAGGAGGGCCCCTGAGTGTCAGGGACCTAATAAATATATTTAAGAACAAATAGGTAGAAAAAGAAAGTACACATTACTAATGTTGATAGAAAGCCTTAACTGCCTAATGCATTTCAGAAATTGGTTGAGAATAGTTAATCTGTGTGATAACATGACCCTCAGGGTTAGTTAGATCTGTGAATTCTTATCCCCCTGGGGACTTAGCAAGTTTCCAGAGATTCACTGCAAATTCTTACAAGGAAAAGGCATTCACAATTGGAAGATTTCATGCAGGTTTTAGTTCTGAATACTCATGTTACACAAACTCAAATTTACTGAGATAATGGCAGAGAGTGGAACTCAGTACTAGCCCCACTGTTAATTTAAAATTTCAGTTTCTAAAAACACAATCATGCACATTTGGATTTATTATGGGATCACATATAACTCTAGATGAAAGGAAGTGTTTTACCATAACAATACTTGATTCTTCATTGCTTCTCTATGCTAAATTAAAGTCTGTATATATATGCTGAAAAACAAATGTATCAGTTGCTATTTTCTTCATTGGATCAGGCATGTCTTACACACCCTTTACAAGAATTTCATGGGAAACTCACAGAAAAACCCATCTAACTCATATAGACTGGAGCCATGAAGTGCTTAGTATTTTCAGTCTCATCAGTGTTTTAGGAATACTGCCAATGGGAAGGCAAAGCACATTTTTGAGAGTTCAAAAGGAAATGTAGGCAGTGTAACACACTACTGACCCCAGCAGTGGCATGATCATCAGGTTCCTTCTCCCAGAGCCAGCAGGCACCAGTGCTGCTGGGGGGATGAAACATATCCTTTTGTGAGCAGGGGAGGCTGGAAAGGCCATTTCTTTTTTGCTTGAGATGCTGTGTCCCAGCTGGCCTAGGAGAGAGATGCAAAATGAAAATTTCTTTACAGAAGGCAATTTTTACACCATCATATAGCACTATTAGACTGGGATTTCCAAAGGAATTTAGAGCAGTTAGGCATCCAAATCCCACTGAAATTTCCTCTGAAAAATATCAGCTGTAGCAGTTAGTGACATGTTATAGGAGAAGTTTTTTCTTTGGAAGAACAAGATGGATTCACTCTTCTTAATATGGGTGTAAATGTGCAGAAAGGGGCAAAAGAAAGGAAATACTCTGAGTCTGCAGTTGTCAGTATCATGGACTGAAAGAATCTGTATGTTCTCATTTGTGGGGAGAATCTATTGATTCATTCACATCCAGCCTGTGTTTTTTCCCAGATTGTAATCCAGGGTTTGTGTTCCTGCACAGCATTAAAAGAGGTGAGATCAGAGGGCAATGATCCTGAAACTAAAAAGCAGCCACACATTTTGTGCATGTATCTCTGACTATATACCTCTGGCTCACCCTCTACAGTAAAGCAAGATTTGTTTCTAACAGTGACATTGATATAAATGGTATAGAAGATATACTTTTCAGCTGATACTGCAAAAGGGAGTGCTCACTGCATAGTTGTGCATAGGAGGTCCCGCCGAAAATACTTATATATAATTTAGCAAAAATGAAGCTTTTGTACTAAGAAATTATGGCTTAAAGCTTTCTTATTTGGGAAAATTCCAGCCTTTGTGCTCATATCCCAGTTATTACAGTAAAGACTTCCAAATGGGAGATATTTTAGAAGAAAACAGTACCAGAGTGATAAGGGTACTATGCTTATTTTTCTTCAAGCATTGGTATGCTTTTAGTTTGAGAAGGAATTTTAAAAGGTTCTAGATGAGATGGTACAAATCAAACATATTCTTATAATATTTATATAAAATATGTCAAGAGAAAGGAATAACAGGGACTATTATAAAACATTGCCTGAGAAATAAGAATAATGGCGGGGCCAGACCTTATTGACCACAGCTTGATAGAGCAAAAAATGTATGAATATGTCTGTAGTACAGGACAATAAAACATATTTTAAAAACACAAGGTTTTACTAATTAAGAACAACATTTCCTTTGTCATTCCATTTAACTGCCCATAAACTGTGGCTTTTGTGGGAGGATGCATACCTAGAAGACTTTCATGGAGTGCCACTGCTAAAAATATGCACACTGGCCAAACCAAAGTAATGTCTCTTGTCTCTGGAATTAGTATTTCCTGTTTGGTGTCTTTTTCTGTAGGGATATTAACATACAGATAACATTAACGGAATGAAAATTTATTAGCAATGACAGAAAGGCAAGGAAGATTGGTGAGTAAGATCCAAGGGTATGAGGGGAAAGATCAAAAAACATCACAGAGTCTATCATCAGTCTGTTCCTGGGTACCTAGGAGAGAAAGTGAAGCTTCAAAAAGATGAGAAGAAAGCTGATGATGGGGTGACAGAAGCAGCTCCTCTCCAGGACAATGACAGAACAGTAATTATAGACAATGATGACATGTGATGGAGAGCTTTACCCTCCAACTCTACAGGAAATGATCTAGGCAAAACCACATGTATCAACACACCCTGTGATAGGAGGAACAGGGAGAGAAAGGAAAGGTGAAAGGCATCCTCTGCCACAGCCCTGTCACCATGCTCATGCTGTCAGGAGTGAGGACAACTCCAAGCAAGAGAAGCAAAGAGATGTGTCCCTGTGCAGAAGACAAGCAGGGCACTTCTGATCCGGATGTGTGGTGGCTGGGCAGTCCCTGTGCCCTGGACGGTGCTCGGGGCTGCTCCTGGAAGGCCAAGCCTTCCTCTCACACACCAGGAGCCTGCAAGGACTGCAGATCAGTGCTGGATGCTGCCAGCAACCATCCCGAGATGTGTGTATTTATTTCAATTCGTAATACATATCTTTACAGTCCTTCCTGTAGGCTGAAGACTGCTAAGGGAGGATTACAGGAAATGTTTGAACCTCAGATGTCCCTAAAGAAACACAGCACGAGTGCCAGTGTGCAAAGTCAGCCAGCAGCCTCTTCCCAGAGCATCCCACTCCGTGCACCCGTGAGCTGGAGCTGCAGCAAGGGGCACACAGCAGCCAAGGAGGGGTTTGGAGACCCCCAGAACACACGGGTGATGCAGGGCCTGACTCTCATCCTGCTGCTCCCAGGGCCAAGGCAGGAGGGTGACAGCGGGAGCAGGGGCACGGTGGGAGCACCCTGTGGGTGCTGCTGGCTCTCGACGTGCAGTGAGGAGAGTCAGGGCCATGCACAAGCGTTAGATGTAACCCAAGAGCCCCGTTGCCAGCTCTACTGAGAGAGGGTTTCTGTCCAAAGGCAAATAAATGCAGAAATTTCCCCTGTTTGCATGCACGCATACATGTTTACTCTCTCTCACACACATACTATAAGGCTCAATAAAAGATCAAAAGCAAATAAATGAAGCAAATTAATGAAAATGAAGTATAAGACTGTAATCACACCCAACCATGCAAACGAAAAAAGAGCTCCGACCAAATTAGTATGTAATGCACTACTTCAGACAGATGTTTGAATAGGAACAAAAGGAAATAAGGAGGAAACCCATACAATGCTGGTTTGAGTACTTTCAGGAATATGAAGAAAAAAAAAAAAAAGGATAATTTCCCATTTAGCCTGCAGCAGAAATAAGGCCGGATTCTGATCCATTGAAGATACTCTTCCCGTTGCCTTCAACAAAATCAGCATCCAGCCTCTGCAAGAACAGCTGAGAAACACGTTTCCTGAAAAAAAAAGGGCAGGGCTGTGTCTCCCTGGACTGGGGGCTCCTGGGCATGGATTAGCAGTTAACCCAGGCACAGGCTTCTGCGAGGCTCTCACAGTACTTTTCTTTCTGTTTCCCTCTATTATTGCCCACAATCTTTAACCATGAAAATCACAAGTGTTTTTTCTTTAGCATGTAGAATTTGAGAACATTTGTTTCCAGTTGTGATCACACAGAGATAAACAAACTTCTGCCAGCATGACAGCTGCAGTGTGTAACTTCAGGGAATGGCCACTGAGCAAACATGGTACAGAGCACTGCACCTGCACTGGCACAACAACGACCTCCCCAGAACTGCACAAGCTTCTCAGTCTATCCCATCTACTTATTCAAAGAATAATTAAATATCTGTTTGGAGGGAGAGAGTACACACAGTCATCAGCGATTCCCAGCAGTTTCAGAGTTTCTGGCATCAAAATATTCAGTTTCACTGCAGTCATGTAACTGGTTTTCAATGTACTCCTTTAGGACACACTGTACTGGATTTGGACTGATACTGATAAGTTGTAAATTTATCAGTGTAATTTTGCCATTTCAGAATCTCATTCTTATATATTAGAAATGTGTTCTGTAAGATGTAATTTATACAAGAGATTAATAAAATGGTCTTCTTGACTCCTCCGTTTTCTCACGCAGAAAGGCTTTCCCATTAGCATAAGAGTCTGCATCACACATCTTGTTGTTTCTTGAAGTCCTACTCAGTTCTCTCCTTCACAGATGGGCAGCCTAAATTATTTACTGGTACTGTGGAGGGCACTCCCTGGCTCAGCAATCCTTTCACCTCCCAGAGGGGCAGGGTCATCAGTGAACCTCAGATCACAGCTAGACTGCCAGATTGTCTTTAACGTGAGGTCTTGGCTATCATGGTTCTCTCCATTTCCTTCTCAAGATAGATCCAGAAGGTGCCAGGAGACACCAAAACCTGCCCTTTGATGCCTGTAATCTCAAAGCTCACACTTACCTTGCATTGCTGTTGGGCAGGAATGATGATTGAGTCTCTTCAAATGGGGTTTTAAGAGTTGGATGAAGGATTTCTTGTCCAAACACTAAAAGCAGTTTTAGACTCATCACACCAGATTGAGGAAAATGGCATTTGGAAGCAAAGACATTGGACACTTTCCCATCCACTGATCTAAATGTGCCTGCAATCAGCTCAGGCACAGGACTTGGTGCTCTGTCCTATCTGCACTTTGAATCTCTGAAGAGTTTCTGAAGAAATCAACTCCCTGAGTGGCAAGATCATGAGTTTGCATACTGTGAAAGGCCAGAGTCCAGGAACCGAGCCACAAAGCTGAAACCTCATCCTTCCATATCTCAGTTCCATCTGAGAGCTGGGAAAAGGGAGAATGGCTTATCAGTAATTTTATACTCTAGAAGTACAAGGCCAACTCCTCCACTGCCATGCATGACAATTACTCATTACACTACCAAATCAACCTGGAGTGCCAGTCTGCTGTTCCTCTGCTATAAATGAGGCTGAGAGGCACCGGAGATCTGGAGCACTTGTGAGAATTACAGTGACACCACTGCAAATTGTCTTGTATTTTAGTTATCAAGGAAGTCAAAGGAACTGGCCCTTGCCAAGAAGTATCCTGCTGCTGCAGCAAGATTGCTTGTGCTTCCAACCTACCTTGTTTATAAAGTTATACATTTACTTTGGAAGTCAGCAGAGCTATCACAGATCTGAACTCCATGTAATTAGGAGACAGCATCAGGTGATAAAAATGCAGAGTAAGTCCCAGCAAGTGAGGCAAGCAGGGTTTGGGGGTCTTGACTGGAAGGAAGAACACAGAACCAGAGAAAGTACAACAAAAGTACAACAAAGTTCAACAATAAACTGCAAAACCTGCAGTTGGCTGTGACGCCCACCTTGATGGGCCTTACAATATTATCATAATTTCTCTCTTCTGTCCTGTTTTTTTTTACCATCTGTCCAGCTTCCTTCCCAACCATGCAAATACTCTCTGAGCTGGTAATCCTTGCTTGGACCCCAAAGAGGTGCCTCTGTAGTTTGTTTTTTTGTTTGTTTTGTTTTCATTTGGTCCTTTGGGAGTTTTTGTTTTGGTTTATTTTTCATTGGTTTTCTTTTTAAAATTTTATTTAAATAATTTCTATTCCCTGATGCCAAAAAATAAACATGTCAATTCATTCAAATAATTAAAGGCTTATTATTAAAACAGAAAATACTGAATAAGTTATTTAAAACATTTAATTTTTAATGCATTGTGGTTTTCTATTTCTATAATTCACCAGGATAATAGTGAGATTCTCTTACAGTGAATATATTCAGAGGCTCAACTTTTCTTCTAACTGCAGCAAAATGGAAACTAGGAACTGTTTAACAGACTAGCAGATAGAGGAAGATTTAACAAAATTAACAGATAGAGAAAGATGCCAATGAACCTCCATTAATCCCCAAATTGCATAGATTTTTTAAAAGTTGCAACTAATCTTTTGGGAAAAACAAATCTACTTGATTGAGTATATACATACTTGTGCGAGGCAACAACAAAGTTTGGAATTATTTTATACCAAAAAATTTTCTAATTGCCCCTGAAAGTCAGCAATTTTCTGATGCTGTATCAGATCACAGTATAATACCCCTTAACAGCTGAATACATGTCTGGGACCAAGCAGCCCCAGAACAGTATTTATGCTAATTAAAACTAATTTCTTTGCAAAATTTTTAGTCTTAGCAAGCAAGTTAAACTTAATGTGCACCTCTGAATTTACCCTTCTTCTTACGTCAAGAAAGTATTTGCAGCAACGTTGTCATTAGGCAGTTATGTTTGTGATATTAGGTACATATGATGGCAATTAGAGGCAGAACCTCCGAAAATCCTGGTAGTATACCCAGGCATGGCTATAGCTATTTTAAGCAGATTTATACTTAGGGCATCAAAGAATGTCACAAAGAGAAGAAAATATGGTAACTGTTGCTTTAAATTATAGCTATCATTACTTCAAAAGGATATTCAATCAGAAACCACTGCAGACTTAAACTATTTATGCCTTCTGACACTGAAAGGAAAGTAGGCAGTTTCAGCCTGTCATCTCTTAATTCTTTTTTTTCTCCTTTTTTTTTTTTTTTTTTTTT
>VZRO01000185.1:0-22442 GCA_013397915.1 Daphoenositta chrysoptera | reverse complement strand
TTTTTTTTTTTTGGTGTGTGTTTAATAAAATGAAAGTACTGTTTGGTCTAAGGAACAACTTACAAGACCAGGAGGAATGAGTCAGAACAGGTCTCCTGATTGTTTTTACCTTTCCCATTCAGGCTCATTAAATATTGCAGGTTCTTTGCTAGTTATTTTACAACAGCTATTGGAAAAATGAAACAAATCTGTGCAATGGTCTTTCTTTGGCTGCTTGGACATAACACTCAGCAGTGTTTGCCCAGCAAAACTGCTCCTGTGTCAAGTAATAACAGAGTTTTTTCCCCTACAAATCAAAAAGACAAAAGTGAAGCCACAGTTGCTTGCACAAAATCATAAGATCATGATTGAATTGTCCAGGGGGATTCCTGACCTCTTCTGGCAACAAGAACACACCTCCCTGTAGTCAAATGTTTAAAACCAAGGAAATTTCTCTTCAACAAAATGTTTGGAGGTTGGCCATGGAATGGTCTGCAAAAATTAGCAGGAGTTTCAGGAAGCAAATAAAGTAAAAAAAAAAAAAAAATTCTTTATTGAACCTACTAACCCTTCCTGTCCCATGCACTCAATGTGCTGACCAAAGAGTGACAAAGAAGTGTCATTAATTTAAAAATAAAAAAAAAAAAGGAGAAATGCCTAAAGATGAGTGAAAGGGATGTCATGACAAGAGAGGGAAGAAAAAGATGTGTCCTCTGTGCAAAATATATTCCCAAAGCAAAATAAGCACGTTATATTCCCAGCTGCAGGGAAGAAGACAGACACAGAAATCTGCAGTTGGGAGATGGGTGGGTGCAGAGGGGAATTCCAGATAACTTTGTGGTCCAGGCTTTGGGGGAGCAAAGTAGTTTTTTTTGGAGCCTGAGTAGTTTTGCCAAGCAGCTCACAGCCGAGCTCGTGGGGCTCCTGTGTCATGACAAAGCAATATGGAGCTTGAATTACAACACCTTAATTACACAGATATATATATATGTGTGTGAGGCAAGAGCAAAAGAGCCCAAGCCAAGAATCAAGCCTGTTTGGCTATTTCCAGAAAGTGGGACCATTTCTGAAGAACATTTAAATTTTGAACGACACTGGTCACAACTGTGACAGTGACCAAGGATTTCTGTCAGGGTTTCTTCCCCGTGGAGTGCATGGTAAGCAGCTGAGCCCCTCCATGGTCAGGTGTTTCTGGCTGAGTTTTCTGCTCCCAGTGTAGCTGGTTTGAGCCCCAGGTACCCAGCAGGGTAGCAGGAGTCAGGATCACAGCTCGGTGGAAGGCAGAGAGGTGCCTCAGAACATAACAAGGCAATTCCCAGCCCGGGTGATTTCGGGAGGGTGCAGCAGTGTCCCATGGCAGCGGGTCTGTGCAGGGCTCTGGAGCAGCCAGCTCCATCGACTGGCATTCCTAATGCCCCTCACCCAAGTGCTGAAACCACGCTGGTTCTGCTTGATGTGGATCCTCTGCACCTACAGTGAGAGCGAAGTCAAAATCAAATGGTTTCAGCACAAAACACAGGACCTGACATTTAGAAAAATGTCTGATAAAAACAAGCAAAGAAACAAACTGAGTGTAATGTGCGGCCACAATTTTCATTACTGGTGTTTTAGCTGTATTTCAAAACATGCACATAGCATTTCTCGTAATTTGAACTGTGATTTTTTTAAAAAACCTTTTCTTGGTAGAGTCTATTTGTGAAAAAAACATTTACGTTTCTCTGCTTCCCTTTCCAATTCAGCAATTATCAACTAATTAACAAAACCATTTGTACTGTTTATAAATTTGTACCAATCACCACAGTGAAAAAGCAAGTTAAACAACCCACATCTACATAAATAAACGGTTGACATCTATCCTCAGCAAGATTACTGATAGCAGTTTGCTTAGGCACAGAGTCCAGAACAGCTTCTCCCAAGCAAGATTCATGTGCTTTTTGGTCTGAAACATTGTCCCAGTATTTTTGTCTTTTCTGCATGAGCAGGAGCGAGTACAAAGACTAGGGAGCAAGAGCAAATATCTTCCCTTACACGAATTAAAATAAAGAAACACTACTAAGGAAAAAAAATCTCTGAAGTCTGAAAAAGTAGTTAAAAACACAACGAAGAGACAAAAGATACTACATGGAGGAGTAGCTGCAGAATAAGCATGTAAACAGCACTAAACCCAGGTAAACCTAAATATTTAATTCCACGGGCCCACTGTCCTGTCCCAAGGGGACCACTGTAGTTTTTAGGTGACAAAGTACCTCCCTGGGGAGGTTGGTCTGGCTGGAGACACAGCGGGAAGGAGCTGGCGCTGGAGCAGACGCTCCGTGCGCGGAGCGGCGGAGGAGGAAAGCACCACTGCTCGTCAGCGCTCTGTCTTCTGTTACAGGTAACCACTGCTGTAAGCAAATTGTTTCAGGGGTTGGAATGCAGCAATAACTGATCTAATTAGCGTAGGCTGTAATTTAGGAGGGTTCATTATGTCACGCGCGTTATGACTCCTGGGTATTACTAAAGGACTCATTTGTAGTAGTTGAAATGAATTTCTCTGCGCACATATAACGTCACCCACATGGCTATAGTAAAGGAGCTTTAAGATGATCTGACATATTTAAAATCTCTGACTTTGATCAGGGTTAAGTTTCCAGACAGTAATAAACAAATCAGCAAATAGTACAGATTTACTTCTTGCCAAGAGAAGAAAAAAAAAATGAAATGTAATGGCTACTTCAGATTGAAATGGCAAGTAAACTCTGTGACAAAACTACAAAGGAAACTAATAAATCATGCCAGAGGAAATATATACCGTAATTAAAGACACGCACACATACAATCTTGACAGAGACTTTGCATTTCTGGGTACAATACCTGTTTACTTCATGTAACATGGAAAAAGTTTAATGGCTCCTTAAGAGAAGTCAGTTATTTATTATTTCTGCTCTAAAAGCCCTCATGAGCCTTCCCTCAGCAGGAAAGCAAGCCTACACTCCAGGTAACAAACCCAACCATATGAATTACTGAACAAGACAAATGCATAAAAGTGTACAAGCAGCTTTCAGTACTACAATGCTGAAGTAAAAACCAGGTTATAATTAAGTTTAATTTAACCTCTAAAAAGGTTACAAATATAGCCTCTGTTATTTGCTTCCCTTCAGGGGTCTCTCATCAACTAGGCATTTCACAGCTCTTTGCTTTTATAATTGTAAAAGTTCATTCCCACACAGATACAAGTATGCTTTTCCCTTCAACTTACATAGTGCCTGATGTAAAAAAAAAAAAAAAAAGAATTCTTCTGGAGAGCACTTATGCCTGTGCTTAACATTAAGCAGTCCTTAGAGCCCCTGCCTGCACCTTCTTAAATCAATACTAAAGCCTCTATTAATTTCGTTTGTTCATGATCCCCACTCAAGGGAAAAATGCCATCGTGACATTGACATTAGTGACTTCTGTGGTGTTCTATTCTGAACACACTGATCTCCAAACCTGATCTAAAATTAACTGAAATGAATTAATTCTTTACTTACATTCATATGATTTGCATTGGACCTGCCTTCTTTTTAGGAGTCAGAACTCATGTTATCTTTATCTCAGCTTCCTTTTGAAAACTTAAAATTTACGAAATACAGTTTATAAAGCAGAATATCAGAATTAAGTTCTGTATGTAGAACACAGCATTGCTCAACCAGAAATATCGACTTGTATATGAGGCCAACAGGAAAACGCTGCAGCATGAGTTGGTTTTGTTTCATTGAAATATGTTTTAGGGGCTGGAAGCACCCTGGACTAAAATCTAAATCTAAAATCTAAATCTAAAACTTTAAAAATTGTTTTGGAAAAATTCTTTCCCTTAGAAAGCTAAAGACCTAACTGGATGACTTATTTTCATTACTTTCTAATCCAGATGGGGGTTCAATATCTCTTAAATGGTTTTTTAAAATCTCAAATATAAATTTAATTTCCAGTTACAAATTAGATTCCCATTCTCTTACAAAACCTTCTCTAATGCTGTTACCTCCACTATCTTTTTTGACTGTCTAGGTATCAAATGTATTTCTAAGTGGGTACCAAACCAAATAGAAAGACTGACTGTATTTAGTCTTTAATTAAATGCTGGTAGATTTCCTTCAATAGCGTTAAGCTCAGAAGTGAGAAAACATAATTAAATGATGCTCCTACACAGGCAATGATCAGCATTCTTGCATGCAAGGTGTGGTAGCACGGTAAGCTAAGGATTACTTCTCAGTTTTAGTTTTATATTGAAATTCTCATTGCTCAGGAGAAACCCTATTCTGTATGCATGAAATATTAACCAGGCAATTGTCCTAAGGATACAGTGGATTTATTAAAGTCCATTAATCTGATTAATAATTGGATTGCTGACAAGTTAAGTGTCTCAGTGCTGTTAAAACTAAGTATATTTTAAACGTATCTGACTTCCTCCCATTGTCTGTCATCTCACTGAAGATGTGGGCAAATAAAAGGTTGCTATCAGAAGAGGTTGCTACCCTGTGGAAGGAAGCCCTGGTATCATTAACAAGCAGAGGAAAGCCCCAACATGAAGAGCTGGTAGATTGTACAAGGTTTTCAAAGATGCTGAGACAGGAATTGAATGACAGCAGAAAAGGAGGTTAATCTTTAACACTCCTGTTCTAAATGGAAATATTTCCAATACTAGTGAACTCCTGCAACTTCCACATGTACACCTAAAACATTCCTTTGTGTGGACATGTTCTACGTGATGTCTTGGCAGAAAGCAAGAGACACAGACTCTGATCTTAGCTCCGCCACTGACCCGCCCCGTGACCCTGGATAAATCATTCCACTGTTCTGTTTCTCTTCTTAGTTTTGCCTGTCTTGCCTCTTTAGAGCACAAGTTCTTCACAGAAGAAGCCAGCCTCTAGTTACCTTTTTGTCTGACATGTTGAGGCCCTGATCTCAGATGAAGCCTCTAGGAACTTTTGAAAATAATAAAAATAGTGGTGAGAAGTGGATGGTACTGACATTCCCAGCTCTCACTCCATCCCAGGAGATACACCAGCATCAGCACCACACCTACAATACATCATCGTGGATTTTAGCTATAAGTTAGGGGTTAGAGAAAGAGTCATGCCTTAGTGGGGCTACAGGTGAGAAAATAGACCTCTGTAGTCTTTTCTGCTCACTGATAGAAGTCTAATTTACACCAAATAATAGAGTTATTTTTCCATATTGCAAGCATCAGATGAAGACCACAAACTCAGACTGGAGAGCCAAAGCAAATCAACAATCCAGGCTGCATTAAGGTGAGCCATTCTTTGTCTTTCACTCCTTTCCCCCAGCACTGTGCTGAAGACAAAGAACAAAGTGTACTCACACTAGAATAAGACATAGCTGCCAGTTAAGGAAGTCTCAAGCTGTGGCATCTGCTTGGCTGGAAGGGCTCAAAGTCACACCTCACCCACCTCAGAAAAGCACTCGAATGATCAGTGTATCTTATCCAAGACTGGAGGATTGACCCTGCTCTGCTACTTTGGGCCTCAAGCTTGGGAGATTTAAATCCTGCTCTGGCTTAGGATCTCCATTAGGCACACAGTCACTCAAGAAGGGCACAACTCCAGCAGGGCTCTCTCTAGCACCTCCCAAATTCTCCTTAGTGTGCTGGCTTCTGTGACTCCCACTCCCGCTTGTCTCAGACAGCTGACTTGGCCGAATCCCTCTTACACCCTTGTCTCACCAGGAAGACAAGCTCAGGCACGGCCTCAGCAGAGGTGTTATACAAGGAACAAGGCAAGAAAGCCAATCCCATCCTCCGTGGGAATGGCCAACTGTGACACTGGAGCTCCATGACATTGCTGAGAAGGTCACGGACAGCTCCTGTGCTAAAACACATCACGTCTGGCACCAGGACTGGGTTGCTGGAAAACCCTCTGGGTGATTCAGATCTTCAGCTAAGGGATGCTGTAAGCTTGCAAGAACTGCTAAAAATGATATTCCAGGCTACACTGGGATGCAGTTGTGTGCCCATTGCAGCCCCAGTGCAAAACTGAGGCAGTTCTGCCACCTCACACCTGCAAGGTTCTGCCTCTGTCTCCAAGGCAGGTACCTGCCCAGTGCCTCTCAGGTGTTGGAAAATTTTGGTATACAGCCTGTAAACTGGAGGAGGATTGGCCACATCCTCATTATCACCTCTGTCTCCACCAGCAGTACCATGTGCCTCCTTCAGCACATGAGTTTTGATGTCCTGGGAACTTTGGTGGAGCTGTGAAAGCTACCAAAAGGACTCTAGATAGAGGATATATACCCTAAATCACTAGGACAGATTAATTATAAGACTTCTGCATCACTTCTGAGCCAGATAAAATAGCGAAGAAAACTAGTAGCAGTTTTGATAACAGGCTTTACTACTGTGGGCCCAAAAAACCCACTCAGAAATACAGAGTAAACTCAAGACTGCAGGATATAAGAAACTCATAGTTTTTATCCTTTCCAGCTTTTAGCCTTCTTTTTTTTAAAGTAAGCTTGACCTACTGTGACTCCTAGAAGTTACCTGCTGGGCACATCAGAAATATTTCAGTAACTAGAGAATGAGAAATATATATTAGACTGTGGAATGGAAACCAAAATGAAAGCTTTACCATTAGGAATATTAATGTCAGTACTGTCTGAGTTAAGACAGTTACAGGCTGGAAGACTCAGTTGCTGCCCTTAGTTTGTGTAAGTAGGAATATCAGCAATTCATCCTGTGAAAAACAGTGCTTCAGCTGGTAGAGTTGGAAGGGAAGAGTGAGAGAAATTGAGGCCTTTTGTCTTGGGTTACATGTCTAAGGGCTAGAAAAACCCTACTACCTTTTTTTTTAACTTCTGTAAAAAACAAATAAAATGAAACAGGAGGAAAGTAAAAAGCTCCACCAACAACATAGCAACATGACAGTGATGTGTATAATGATCTTTGGCAGCCT
Source organism: Daphoenositta chrysoptera (assembly GCA_013397915.1). Taxonomy (NCBI): domain Eukaryota; kingdom Metazoa; phylum Chordata; class Aves; order Passeriformes; genus Daphoenositta; species Daphoenositta chrysoptera. The sequence goes on along the minus strand of VZRO01000185.1, from coordinate 15,540 downwards.
AAGATAAGATCACAGCCCTTGGGACTGTTGGAGCCTGGAGCTAACGGACCCCTGCTTTGGGGAAACACTAGAAGTGTGCAGGAAAAAAAAAGTTCTGCTCTCATATTAAAAAGAAAGGAGAGGTATGTTGCTAATTCTATTCCTTCTGAAGAAACCTTTGAAAATATAAACGTATGAAAACATGAGAGTCACTTTTACATCCATGAGTGAATGATCTCCTCTACTCTTACCAGTAATACCAGGAAGGGCTGCTCTACTCCCAGTTTCTCCCAGGAATTATGCTCTGCTTAGTTAGTTCCGTCAGTTTTTTCAGTGCAAGTCACCATGCAGATATCATTCTCCTCTTAAAGTTGCTATTAGGGGTATTTTTTTCCAATGCAAACTTGTGCAAAAATTTTAAATGCAGCATATAATGAATGGGGTTCATCTAAATTGCTGCTGTCACTATCTTATCTCCCCCTGATCTGGGGAACAAGCCTGTCCTTTCAGGGACAGATTGTTTGAAATGTCTGTAAGATAACTGAATAATAATAAAAAAATATATCTTTTCTGTTCCAAGAAAAGATCCAGAAACTTCTCAAAGTCCACAGGCGGCTTTGCTGTTTCTATTGATTTTAGATGGAAGGTGTGAAATACAACAACTAAATGGCAGTACTAGTGAAAAATCAAGTTATTTATAGGCCTCTTCAGTCAGATTAGTTTCTCTAAATAATTTCTTGTTTATCTGTGTTAGTGTTTGGACTAGTTCAGTGGGAGAAAACAGCAGGATGGGAAAAAGTTTCTTTTTTGGGATGCTATTTAAGCACATGTCAAACCGTGCCCTGGCTGGTGCTGAATACTGAGCTCTTATGAAAATCCAGCCCTTTCCTTGGGTGCTGAACAAAGGGAAGCCATGCTGCTGGTTAGCTTAAAAGACTGGTACCAGAAAAATCAGAGGGTTGGCAGACCTGTGCGTGCTTGAACAGAGGAAAATACGCTATAAAGAAATGTTGAGTGGGTGGAAAGTGCAGGGAGCAGCAGTTCTGTGAATCACTTCCTCCCCCAAGGCCTTGCTGTCATTACCAGTACAGGTGTGTGGCTTTAAAAACACATGTTGTCCATACTGATATTTTAACAAGCGTTAGTCAAAGCAGTAGCAGTTCTAACAGGCATTTACTGGTCAAGATAAACCCTAAGCTCCCCCCTCTGGGTTGTCACAGTCAGCTAACATGTTAAAACTGTTGCTGCCTTGTCCAAGAAAGGATTTTAACATGAGTTAAAAATAAAGTCCTTTTTGTACATGCATGGCTTAAGAGAGAAGAGTCCAAATCCCTTCTTCCAGCAAGAAGAATAGAAAGAAGCAGCAGAAAAAGAGGATTAGAAGCAGCATATGTGCTCTGTCCCGCTCGTTTACTTACCAAGATTTTATTTTGCTTTGCTCCACTTACCGAGTGTGCCACTGGATGCTGACCTAATTAATTTCTGTTTGACCTTTCAAACCAGGCCCACCTACAGAACATGGTCAATGCCTGGATTTTTGGAGCCAAGTGCCCGCTGGTACAGGAACAGGGAAATGTTTTGCAAAGCAAACTCTTCTGAATACGGTAGTTTTCACCAACTCAAAATCTTTCATCTCCTTAAAAGCATTAGAAACAGAGGATGAGGCAGATGCTCTCACATCCAGCCAGCTCTGCCACTGGGAAATATAAGAAAAGCTCTCTGGCATTTTCTGAGGTGTAAGACAAGGCAGAATTTGCCCCAAACCATGAAAGCAAAGTTTACGTCCATTGCCGTGCAACTGTATTACACTAATACTGAATTTGGAGCTCAGTGCCTGGTACTAATCACTCATTCTGAGTCAATTTGAACGTACACTCTCTAGAGGCAGCAGAAGTCTAAACTGAAACACTGTAGGAAACAAAATGTCATTTAACTGGAGAAAGGAAAGAGCCTAGTGAAAGTAAGAGAATTCAAGGGGCACTCCTTTCTGCTGTCATTTGTCATGTATGACACAGGAATGTTGACATCATCCTCTGATAAATGACACTGGCACCTGCATCAGAGAGATATTCTTCAGCAAAATAGAAGTCTGAAAATCCAGCAGCAGGGCACTACTAGTAGGTTCCAGGAGCTTGCAAGAAAGGAAAGATAGATGATGGTAATTTTCTTCCAAAGGGAAACATAAGACTTTTTAAGAACCATTCCCTTTTGCTTCCCCTTCTGCTCCCTCTGGGCTTTGGCAAATGATTCTGTTTTCTAAATCTAATAGTATCTCAGACACAAGCTATACGTTATCCAAGGGCTAACTTGTGGCACTGGTGCCACCACCCAGTCTGGGAGGAGAAGTGTCAAGCAGAGAGCTCCAGAAGGCATTCCCATGACAGAGAGCTTCAAAGGGACCACGCTGGCCTTACCTCGTCCTAGGCCAGTTAGGGATGTCAATGAACAGACTATTCTAGCTCCAGTCCTTCCAAATCTCACCTCTGCATTCACAACCTGTGATGCAGAGACTTTTTCCTCTTAGGAAGAGCAGGAATACTCGTCTCCATCCCACTCCTGTATGCTGTACAGCTGCAGGGCGGGTTTGTGGCAGAGGAATTCTCTTGGGAAACTTCTGCACAGCCACACAAAGCCTGCTGTGGTGTGGTTTGACATCAGCAGGCAAAGGTAATTAAAGGAATTTTTTCTCATCTTAAGACAGATACATCACCAGTTTTCTGTGTTGAAAAGCCAAAGGCCAGTGGATTAACTGTAATTGTGAGGGGAAAGTCCTCCTACTCTTAAAAATGAAAAGCAAATAGATGTGTTTTCTGACAGATTTTTTCACATGTTTGGCTCATGGAATTTGTATGCAGCTTGATTTTTCTTCTAATTGTATGATTTATTTATACCAGAAAAGAATAGGAAAAAAAATCTATTTGATTTGGAACAGCGGGTTGTGAAGACAAGCACACAGGCTCTGTGACCAAGGTAGCCTGGTTCATCATCAGGAAACCTGCATCCCATGCCAAGGACCTGCCTAGCTACTGGCCAGTCTCAGTTTGTTCTAACTTGCTGACTCCTGTCCAGTCCATTTGTCCCTTTCCAGAGCCATCTCCAGGGATCACCATGCAGGGATATGGACTAATAGCCCAGCAATATGCCAAGACATATCCTTTTCATCCTGCACAGCCAGCACTGTCTTCCAGACCTCTGAGTGCATGAGGGAGGCTGGAATCTGGATGAAGAACAGCTGGCTTAAAACACACCCTGACAAGCCAATACTGGCTGCAAGGAGAAAACACTGGAAGAAAGAAGCAGTACTCGGGCTAACCTTCATATGCAGGGCTCCTTCTCCAGGACTGTTAAAATATTATGCTGCTCTTGGCTCTTACTGAATCCATCTTTGGTACTGAGCATTGGAGCAGAAGCAATCTCTGCACTCCTGATTCTCCTGCTGGGATAACAGCCCCACATTCATGTCTTCAATATTGTCAGGTTGGATTGTCATAAACTGAGCTATGTAGCACATTCTTCAGAAAAATACACTTTTATCTTCTAACCCAGAGAAGCAAAAGAGAGCACATCATACTGATCTGCTCTTCAGACTGCTTTGGACTAGAAACTTGCTAATTAAGCTGCAGGCTTGTGACTGGTGAGTCCCAGCCAGGTGGGCTGGGTGCCTTCCCCTCAGAAAGCCCAAGACTTTCTGCATCATAGTGAAAGGGAAACAGTAACTGTGGATGCTGACCCCTTGGCTTGGTTAGGTCAGCCCCATTTGAAAAGGCTGCCTTGGCAAAAGGCAATTAATTTTATCTCACCATGTCACACGTGTATGGCTACGGTCATCACAAAAGACAGTGATGCAATTTTCATACTCAAGCAAATATGAAAATTTAAGTGCTCAGGCTTGGCTGAACAACTTTCTTCAGCCCATTTTTCAGAAGAAAACCATAACTTCAGGGACTGACAGAAACAGTGAATTCTCACAAAGGCGGGTGAGATAAGAGATTTGTTTTTATTGTACACATTTTTTTTCAAAAAACAGGACATTATTATCCTTATAATCTTGATACTTCTAACAGCTTTCCTGTAGCAAACTATTACTTGATTAGTTTATAACGTCTAGAGTGCAGCAATGATGACATAATTTTGTTGTAATGAAGATAAATATTGTCTCAGAATGTCAGAAGGCACCCCATCACCCATTAAGTGTTATGATTTCAAAATACCCAAAAGAAAAGTCTTCTGGGCTGGTTGCACGAAGATACACACACACATACATCTGATTTTGATTAAAATGCAAGCTATTGAAAGGTTCAGTTCAGTCCAAGTCTAGAATCAACTGTTCAGCCCCATAGATTTAAATACAGAATAAGGGAAAAAGCCCTCCTAGGACTCTCCATACTCTCCGTGCATTGGCCAGACAATGATCTAATAACAGCAGTGACTTTGGGGATATTTGTTTATCTGCTCTGAGCCCAGTTAAGTGACTCAGAGGTAACGTGGCATTTCACTGATGTTCTGTTGGACCATGCTGTGTTTGTAACTTTATCCTGAAGGAGGCTATTCATAGCAGGCATTCAGGAATGCTGCAGAAGTGGTAATTTGAAGATGGTTGCAAACACATTTGTGGATACAAATGAGGCAGCCACAGGTCTTCATACCTTATCTCTGTAAAAGCAAGTATAAAATGGCAGGGCAGGAGAACAGGGGGTTTCTCCCAGAGCAGTGATGCCAGACTGATTCTTCATCCAGGCAACAGCAGGGGCCTCTTGATAGTTTTGATTATTACACTCCTGACACCAATGAGGAGTGCAGAATCAGGCCCTTAGCACTGACAAAACTGTGCTCAATCTTCTCTGACCTCTCATTTGAAAGTATGCTCAGACACAAATGTAAGACACAGAAGATTAAGGAGACGGGGGCTAGGAGCAGGAAAGCTGAAGGAAAATATGCTATAAATATGAACTGGGTCATATAAAAAAGATTAAGTATAAAAGACAGCTTTCTTGTAACGTCCAGCTGTTTCTCCTAAATATTTCTAGCAAACCTACATATGTATAGTTTCAGAAATGTACCGAGAGGGAATACTAGTACTTCACTTAAAAAACACTCCGTAGGATTGCTAGTGGTTTTGAAGCTGTAGCGCTGAGATCTGTCAGGATAGGACAGGAGTTATTTCAACAGTACTAAGCAGCTCTCCCACTGCTTTACTGTGGATTGATCAATTTTCACCCTTTCTTGCCTTTCTGCAGTCACATACAGATGTAAAACAGATTAAGGCTCTGTGGAAATAAAATAAAATAATAATAATAAAAAAAGACACCTAGGACTTTTTTGACTTCCCCTGCAATGAAGTGCAGGGAGAGGTGAATAAAGCCACACGACAGACAGTAACAAAATGACAAAGGTCCTGACTGATAGTTTATTGAGATGACAACTCAGTGAGATTTTAGACATCTCTGGCATGAAGACTATTTTTGTCTTTTCACAAGTTAAAACATATGTACGATCAAGACAACTGCCTGCCTATCTGTTGAAGCTTGTTTCTCCCTATTACCTCTCTCTAACAGAGCCATACCTGACTGCAAAATAATCCTTCTTCTTTTTAATGTACTTTAGAACTACAGTTTGACAATGCTTGAAAGGAAACCAAAACAAAATAACAAACCATTATCAATATATTATTTATGCAGGATCCAAAAGCTGAGAAACATCACGAACAAGTCACTTTAATTTTCAGCCACAGATCTCAAGTATGGAAAAGCATCATTATAAAGACCTGGCTGCTGGGAAAACAGAGCAGTGGAACGATTGCATGGTCTCACCGAGAAGAGTTTGATTGCTGCCTGTGCAGCACTTCTTACCAGTGCAAAAGGAAAGCAAGAGTCTTTCCTTTGCCCTGGCAGCATTTTATACTCCATTTCTGCTGGTGCAGAGCTCTGCACAAGCTCCAGACCACAGGGGACTGATCTCTGGGCTCCAGCTCCCCATTCAGTCCCTGACCTCTGGCACCAGGACTTTTGCCTCCCAGCTCAGAGTGCTGCTGACTGGACCTTGCTGCACACAGCATTGAGGCTCTGCAATGCCTCAGATTTAGCTTCAGACACAATAAAGATTACAAATTATAGAGCACAGTGGGAATAAAAGAGATAGGTTGCCCACTCTGACTATCCATCACTGTTTCCCATGTCTCTGGGCAAAAGCAAAGCAAAGCCTTCTCAACAGCCCAAAGACAAAAATAGGTTGTACATATTTTTAAATGTTTTACTTTCCCACTCTTAGGCTAATAAAAGTCAGAAATAGAGAAGGCATTGATTTTATACTTTCCAAATTCCCTGGTGTAAGAGGATCCCTACAATTTATATTTTTAAATGATAAAATATTGAAGCAAAGTAGTCAAGACGTTTTTCAGCACGGAGTGCCTTTAATGCAAATTTCAGTCTTTTTTATCTACAGTGTTTATATATAACTATATCTAATTGCACAAAGCAATTAAACAAGCTTCTGCACAGGTATATGACAAGTGAGAATCAGTGAAGTTATATATTTGTTTTGGGGTTTAAAATGTGAAGCAGACTGAAAGCTGGATGGTTTTGGAATTAAGAGAACACTCACACTGAACCTGATCCTGTCAGATAATCTTAAGGTCTCGGAGATGCCAAACAGAATTTAAAACAAACAATTTCTGTGATGATAATGCCGAAAGTAAGAAGAATATGAGATATTTCCAGGAGTTCTGGTTTGTGTCTTCTTGGCCAACTGCAGGATTTTGTCAGGGACTGTTGACTGCTGAAGGCACAACTGTCATTAGCTTGAGATAAAAGATCCTAAGGTGATGGCTGTAGATGGGGCAGAGAGAGAGTGCCGAGTTACAGATACATGTCTGGTAGTTTATTATTATTAAATCTGAGAAAAGCCCTGAATGCATTCACAGATTCCCACAGACACTAATGCACAAACCCATGCGTTTTAGAACAAGGCTTCCCTGACAGCATTTGTTGTACTTTGATGTCAGTCTAAGGAAATATGTTGGCAGCTCCTCCACACAAAAATCTATTTTCCACAAACAGCATATTCTGCCAGTATAAAATTCATCATCCAGCCATACAAAGGACACAGGGCCAAGGGCCTTGAGTGACACACCAAAAACCTCAAAACACATGTCTGAGCTGCCACATGACTTGTATAACACTACTCACATACAGCATGAAACTGGAGCGCTGTAAACCACATCTTCATATTTTGTAACATCCTGTAAACTCATTGCAGGGAAACAATAACAGACACTAAAATGGTCTGGCCACTGTGATGACAGAGCCCAGATAATTAATTTTTTTTTTTCTTTCAAAAAAGAGGTGGAGGGTGAATGGATGGGAAATCAGTCCTGCTGTTCAGTCAACCCTAAATACCCGAGTTCTGCATCTTGGTAAGGAATCAAGGTACATCATAGCTCAGCTGCTGTGCAGTGGAAATAGGGTATTGCTGAAGTCATTTAATTGGTGACTTGAGGCCACAGGTTATCTATGGAATTGAGATAATTCCAAAGGAAGCATTTTAATGATATAAGGAAAAAGGGCTGCTGTGGGCCAATATCTTAATAAAGGAGGGGGAAAAGAGGCTTTCATGGAACATTGATTTAGTTAATTCTCCAGGATTCAAATGGAAAGATACATTTCATACCCGAGCTAAAGGGATTTGTGAACTAGATAAGAATTATCAACATAATCTATTCTAAATTTCTTCTATTTTTGTCCCATTTTTCAACACTGGGAAAACAATTTAGAAAGTGTTCGTTAAATTAATGTTAATAAACACTGAGATGCTTTGCTTTATTATCATTTGTCTTGATGGGTAATTGCTGAGAAGGCAGCAAAATAAGGCTTTAAAATCCTGCAAATAAACCAGCAACAATCCAAAACTAAGAACCTGAAAACTACAGAAAAGGAGAATTCAGCTCTGTTTTCAAGTCTCAGTTTAATAAATCTTTTTGGTGGTTTTATGACTAATGTAAGACTGAAAGTAGGCAAATTCCATCTGTGGTTCATCTGAGTAGGAGCAAACACACAGTAACAGTAATATATCATGAAAAAAGTGCTGGGCAATTTAACTTGAGTTTTATGGTATTTTAAAGGCAGGAAGTATATTTGTGAAAATGCCCTTTTTCTTTAATCAGAAAAATCAATATATGTGGAACAAGGAGAATATTTATCTTTGAAATAATAGCATGGGAGATTCACACAGCACTTCTGACTCTCCAGCACAGAGCTGCCTCACCTCCCAGCACAGGGAAATGTGTTTATGCATGGCACAAGCAGCCTCCTTGCACAGCAGTAGTGCCTCCTTGTCCCAAGCCGAGTTATCTCAGCACACGTGCTGCAGGAGGCTTTTGCAGCCTGGAACCACCAGTGCCCAGCCCAGCTCCTACCCCTCCCTGTGCTCCGGGTGGTCAGCCTCATACCTGAGCTATAGCCACACACTGAGCAACTTGCAGCATCCTGATTACATTAATTTGTCTCAGAAATTATTATTAGACTCCTGGGGACTTTGGGCAGTGCTTTGCTCAGGGGGGATTTATTCTCCTTGCAGCAGCCAACTCCATGGCTGCTTCTTGAGACACTGTGTTATTGAGAGCTGCAGCAATTCCTGTGACAATATATCGGGGGAAATTCTCTTTTGATAGTGTTGGAAAATCTTTGCCAAGCTGACACTACATATAAAAGGGTTCACAATAACAAAAGGTAGAAATTAAATTGAACAGGATATTAATACCTTGTAGTTGAGGAAATTATATTTCCTTTTGATTTTACTTTTTGCTTTGTGAATTAGCCAAAACCTGCAGCCCTGCACAAACTGAACCAGCTCTCCAGGTTCTCCACAAAGCACCAGCAGTGGCCTTCCTCCCCAAAGTACATGGTGACAACAACCACCTCCAATACCTCCCCCACTAAAAACTCTCTTCAGAAACCTGTCAAGTTTAAAATAATCAAATCTTCTTCATTCTGCAGCCCCTCCATATCTTCTATTTATCCTGTTATTTTCCAAAGCAGCAACTCTTAGTTTGTGATTCGCACATGCCAACAGCCCACAGATGTGCAGAAAAGGTTTAAAACATGAAAAAGGTTTCCCACAATGCAATTTCATTCTGTTTCTGCTGCACACTCAGATCTTTTATTTTCCTACTTTCTTTCTCTGCTATAGAAAGTATTCAAGTGCATAGACCCAAAAAACATGAATAAACACTAACTGACAAAGACAACTGGACAGAGCCACACCTCTGGTATCTCCTATATTTTGAAGGGAGCCAGACTGAAACACTTGGGAGTGTTAAGCACCACAGACTTACTGACAACATTACTTCCAAAAAGACTGAAAATGGTCCTATTGCATGACATACTCTGGTGGGCTCAGGACACTGCTTACACAAGAAACCCTTGCTGAGCCACTGTGAATTATTAGTGTTTCACACTCTGGGGTGTGGACTGAATTGTGGCTGATGAGACTGATATATATTAAAGTTCAAATAGGGTGAAACCTGTTACTGTCCCTCAAAAAAGTTTCTATCACTTTATTAAGGTAGTTATTGAGCAACCACCTATGTCAGGGTAAGAAGAACCTTTGTAAGAAATTTTCACGAATTGAAATTGTCTCTCTGCCTTCAAAGATGAGCAAATTGACTACTGCAGCCAAGAGGTGTGTGTTTGCAAGCCTGGGTTTGTAGAGCAGTTCCAGTCCTGTGCGTGGCCCCTGGCTCCCCCAGCCCTCCCTGACTCCTGGGCTCCAGCAGAGCATCTTCCCATGGTTCCACCTTCCTGTGGCTCTGTGGGTGGGACACGGGTCCACTGCACACACCAGGCTGTTCTTCTGTCTCCCTGCAGCACCTCCAGCAGAGGGTAAGGGCTGGCTGTGATCCCTTTGTCCAACAAGCCTGAGGAGGGCTGTTTTGGTTATGTCTGGGCAGCCCCACTACGTAATGGAAGAACTGCTTCAGGAATAATGTGCCAACATACGTCTGTTAACTCACTAAAATCCATGTATTGGCATGAGAGGTGCGTGCACAGATACACGTATGGAACAGAAACCCATCTGCATGGATGATCTTCAGGGACTGACTTTTAAAAAGCATTAGGTTGCAGTATTTGTACATTATCCAGGCTCAATTTAATTCAGCTTTCGGAGTGCTGGCATGGCACAAAATAGCTGGTCTGCATGCCAGCAGCCATCACCAGTGTAACAGCAGAGCCAAATTGGGGAAACATTAAGAAGCACTCTTTGTGTACATAATTGTGTGTTTACAAATGAGCCATTTGAATATTATATAGTTAGTCCTGTGCAACACGGAGATGGGAGTCATAAGAGTAAGAAAATTTGGCATCGTGGTTTGAAACTCTAGCCAAAACCATCATTTAATCCAGACAAAGAAAAAGATCGACCAATTATGCCAGTAAGTTTGAAACAGCACTATAAAAAGAAAAAGTGACATGGCATAGGTTTGTGGTTCCTAGCTAATGGAGCTAAAACCTAGCATCAGATGGTTTGTATTTTACATTATTGTCAAACAAAAATAAATCATCAAAAACATGGCAGATTCAAGCCTAACTGGCAAGACATACCATTAAAAAAAGCAGCTAGTGGTTGAGGTGAAAATTAAGAAGTGCTGTTCATTCTCCCAGAAATGCTAGGGCTAACCAGAAGAACCAGCTCACCCTTACAGGCTCTGCAATTGATTCTCTTTTTTTCTGTAAGCAAAAGGCTGCAATGCCATAGCTGAGTTCTGCTCCAGAGAGATTTTGCTTCCTGATATTCAGAGATTAGCATATTAAGTGCATTATGTACTGTATTTACATAACTATTGTATTATGGCACAGTTAAAATTTTGTTGGCATTTCTATTGCAACCCCCAGTTTCACAGCCTGTAGTTGTGATTAGAGATTATGTCCAGATGACCGTCCTTACAGGAGTCAGGGAAAGGGGAGATTTTGCATTTATTTTTAAAACATATTTCAGATTTCCAAAAGAAACAACAGGCTGCCAAAGACACAGCAGTCTAATCAATATATCAATACTAGCAGGGAACAAGTACTCTTCCAAGAAGAGCTGGTCTTTCAAATGGGAGAATTGACAGATGCTCAAATGACTTTATTATTCCTTACATTACAATCAACCCCAAATATTCACATATAGTGACCTGGGTCCCAAAATTAGAAGCTTTCCTTAAAAATCACAGGACCTAAAGATCACAAATGTAGAGATCATTTTATATTCCTTTCATTTTTTGAAGCTCTCAACTTCAACCTTATCTAGCTTTTCTTGGCATTGTATGGGCTATACATTTCCTAACTAAAGAATTCTCCATCTTTTGAATGCAGAACATAGACCTACATAAGTAAAAGTCATGATAAAAGCAAGAAAGTTTCCAGCCCTGTATTATACTACATTCTAGGTTTTTATTCTGTGGTTTTTTATACCTGTCAGAAGAATAAAAGTAGCCATTTCGACCATGTTCTAGTCTGTATTTCCAAACACTATGAATTTCTTTCCAGAAACACTCCTGGCTGTCTGGCCTGGGCTTTCTTTTGGGCCAGTATGACGCGTGAGGCAGCACTTGCAGTGCAGCCCTGGAGCTCTGAAATCTTCTTGTCCCCCTGGCCCTGCAACAGCTGCTGCCCTTTATAAGAATAAAACAATCACTGCCCCCTAGACCATGGAATTTCATCAGTTGGATGCATTTAATTTCTACCACAGACTGATGCAGAAGGGTCGGGAAACCAAGAAAACCTTGCAGGCAGGGTTTGCCCAGGCAGGTTCTGTGCTAGTCTCTTCCCTGGTCCTGGCATGACAGGGGACCCCCAGCCCTGAGCATCCCTGAGCATATCCCTGAGCATCCCTGGGCATCCCTGAACATCCCTGAGCATCCCTGGGCATCCCTGAGCATCCCTGGGCATCCCCGAGCATCCCTGCTCCCCTGGCCACGGCAGGACAGCACAGAGGCTCCTTGATTTCACCCCCTGCCTGAATTGAGGGCCCAGTTACAGGACCTCCGCCCTGAGCCTCCCCCAGCAATTTCCTTGCAGCAACTGAAGCAGAGCATTGGCTTGAAGTGTTTGCATTCCATCCCCTCCCACCCTTGCTATAGTTCCGATGGGGATTTAATGTAAATTTAAACAGCCACATCAAAACTCAAACAAGCTTTACTTTAAATTGCTAGCATAGACAATGCCTTGCCCCAGCCGAGTTGGCAGCTCACATTTTGAGCACAGGACATCCAGACGTGACTCAGGGCCAGATTCCCAAATGCAGTCAGGTGTCTGGAAGAGCAGGAAAATAACTACTTGCATTCAAAAAACAATTTAATTGACTATTTTAATCTCTAATTCTAGTCTATAGAATTCTAAATTCCAATGACACTTAGTGAGACTCAGGGTCTTCAGTGCCTTCATTGCTTTATTGAGAATGATACTAATGACCAGATTTTAAATGACATTTAGAGTCTTAACTCTCATCTGCCCTAAACCAGACCTTTAAAATTTTTACCCACCCCCTTTTCTAACTAGAATGGAAAAAATGAAGCGGTGACATATTTTATAATGAAAAATTAGATTCTGCTGAAATGCAAAAAGTTTGTAAAGGAACACAAGGGTTGTCCAGCACCATAGTTCACTTCACACAGATCTCAGATGCCTACACTCTCACTCAGAAAAATGAGTAAATGAAGCCCTTATTCATAATTTTTCTATAAAAAGTTATTTCTTCAGAATGCAAAGTATGTCTTTCTACTCATAAACTTCGTGTAAAAACAGGTTTGGTTTAAAAAAAAAAGAAAAAAGGTTTTTTGTTTATGTCACATCCTAGATCTTTTTCAGGAGGAAGTGTTTATGCATAAATCATAAAGTTCTGAAAATAAGTGGTTATAATAGGAATGAAAACAATCCAGACCATTACCTGTAATGGCAGACAGGGACAGTGTTGACACATACACACACATTTCATATTTATTGACAAGTTACTGTGTTTACCAATTCCTAATTTTCTGAGGTTGGAAAGTCTGTACCACATGTGGATCCAAAGGCTAAGGGCAATATTTCACCACTGAGGTAACTATCCTAACCCATGAATTTACCTGGCAGTAGATCATCTTAAGATATATCATGTGGTGAGACTACATCAATGAGCAATTCTTTCAATCCCCAAGATTACCATAAATTATTCACACTGCACTATGCAGAGGTAAAAATCTGTAATCCACTGAAGCCTCTCACCTTGCTAAAGTAAACACCTGCCCTGTTTGGATTAACAGGAAAGTGATCCAACCAATTTAGAGCAAACTTGGCCATTCTCCACTCAACCAAACACTTAGGAACCTTCAGTTAATTTATCCTTCCAACATATTATGGAAATATTAGTATTTGCCGCTCTGAAAAATACTTTTTTTGGCATCTTCATATCCCATCCGTATTCTAAGATAAACACTGACAGCTGATGGTATTCAGGAACATTGCCATATGTTCCCCTAGAAATAGAATTCTGAAAGATGGCTGTTATCCACCAATTGGCATATTTACTAATTAGTACAAAATTGCTCAAACACACTAATTTCTCCCCCAAGGGAAAACCCCTCCAAAGAATTCTCATCTGATGCATCAGAATCTCCTACTCATGACTTACCCACTCTCACAGTTTCTGATTTAATGGTTAACACGCAGAATCAAAAAGCTCTTCTAGGGAGCAAAGTCAAACTATGTATCTTCAATTCCTATTTTTTCCAGACAAGCAACGCAAATGGCACTCACAGAGTTAATATTTGAATGCCTTTTCTAATAAAACCAGCTTTCATTTTTCTGGTCTTTTGTGCAAGTTTAATAAAATAAATTTTGAATATCAATGGAGTACATTCTATTTTTCTTGGCATTTCTCTGCCTTGCTATGTCCTTCTATTGCAGGAGTCATGCCATAGGGAGAGCACTTTTCCACAGTCCATTGAAGTTGTGCCATAAGGGCTGGAGATGATTTGCTAAAATGCTCCAAAGGTATTCAAATTTCTTTAAAGAAGAAATTCAATTTATGTGCATTTATATTGCAGTGTCTGTCAGGAAGAAAGGTTATAATCGCCAGCATATTTTAGATTTACATTTTCTTCTGTACATGAGGTAATGGTATTAGAGGTAAACTATGAGGTTTAAAGTAGAATTCGATGTATGGTACTATTTTCATTGCTGTTAAAAGCATGTTTTTGAAGTTCTTGAGGAAAGCATATGTTAGCATATGTTACTGAAATATCAAGAACAGGATGCTGGGTGGCTCAGAGGATAAACTATTTGTCTTTCTTCTCTGCATTCTTATATAAAGTACGGCTGGATTTCATGAGCAAAACGAAGAGAGGATGCTCAGCTCAGATTAGTTCCCATCACAAAGTCGCAGCACAGTTTTGTTAAGTAGAGCTATCAGGCACATTTCTGAATTTACAAGCAAGCTAAATGTGCCTTTAGTTGTACCACTGGAGAAAGGGAAAAAGAGGGCTTAGAATTTGTGATATTGCTTATGTAACCCTCAGAAGAACAAATACTCATCAAAAATTAAAAGGAAACCCTGTCTCAACCATATTGCTGTAGGAAGCATTTCGCCTCCTTTTTCCCTGAAAATTTACTTCATTTAAATTTCCTGTGACTGTATTAAATATTTAGATGTTGATATTTTCCCTGAGTAGAAAACATTAGCACAATTCTTATCAAGTTGGAATCCTCTTAAGCATATCTTAAAGTTATCTGATAATTAAATTGCCACGCTTATCTCATTTAGGACCTCACTAATTATAGCTCAAGCACTTCAGTGGTGTATACTGCAACTGATTCTGGAACTGTAGCTGAATGTCCCCTTTTAAATAAACACTCAAAGTTGGCCTGTAGATTTATTTTATAATTTCATTGCTTCCCCTGCAATCTCTGTCAATAAGGAAGCGTCAAAGGTATTATGATGGCTTTTGCACAGCAAGGTAATTGTATTTTAAGCCTACTTCCAAATGAATTCCCGATAGCTATCCAACTTTGCAAACAGTCATTTAAGCAGCACTCTTTGGTGAAGCAGGCACACCCACACATTCGCTGTTTGCTTCATAAATTTCAACAGATAAAAATCCTGCTTCGTTTCTCAGAGAGTGTTTATTTTTAATACGTTCTAACCAGATACTGGGGCAGATATGGTTACAAGAGATTTTTGCTGAGTACCTGACTGGCCCTGGCCAAGCCTGGGTGTCAGTCCTGCAGCCAGGTCCTTGAGCTCAGATGCCCCCATGATTTTTCTGTGAGCAGAGTATCTAGATGCAGAAATACTTGGCAAAAAGAAAAATCTCAAGGGAAGGGCTCTCTTACTTGTGTAATAGTTCATGGTCTATTTATGGTGAAGCCTAATTCACTCTATGCTCTTATCCTTGCTTTTCCCTCACAGACTTTTTCTAACTATCAAATCTGATGTAAAACATTGCCATAACATTGGATGCTTTGGGATACCCTTTTTGAGATCTTTGTGGGCAGTTTTACAGAGTATTTAATAGGACTTTTTGTGCAAACACACATGCACACACAC
>VZRO01000184.1:484306-566617 GCA_013397915.1 Daphoenositta chrysoptera | reverse complement strand
TAATGTTTAAAATATCTTTTTTTATGCTACACATATTCTCAAACAAATTTTTGCCTGTGCAGGTTTCACAACAACAAAACACAGTGACACAAACACCTATAAAGCAAAGTGCAGTTTTGTATAATCTATTCTGTGAAGTCAATCTGCACTGATTAGAACTTAGTCTTGAACCACAGTTCAGTCAAGTTTAGATGAAATGCAATAATGACTCTGCTTTGGCAATACTGTGATGAAAGCTTTACCGAAACAAATGGATGTTTTATCTTTGTTTTAAGTAGATTTTTAGGCACAGCACCTGTAGTACTTGGAATTAATTCACTTCATTAGGGAAGACTCCGTTAGCCCAGGGAAAATGATAATGAAAGAAATGTAAGAGGTTGTCGTGGTAAAGATAGAGGTTTGTGTATCGGTGGAGGGGGAAAAGCCCTGTTCGGAAAAAAGATGTCAAAGGTAACCAGACATCACCAGAGCCACTGTGTAATCAATTCATGTACAGGCATCTGGCCAGCAGCTACTTCAGTGAAGGTACTGTATAAAATTGGAGTTGTGTCTCTACTGACCGTGTATTGAGAGGCTATTGGGTACATCTGAGAGCCATTTAAATGCAAATATAATATGAGTTTGTCAGTGACTAAAAACAATCTTCCAGGCAATGGTGTTAGTAATTAGAAACCATCTGGTACCATGAAAGCTTACAATACTTCCAATATTTCCACAGGCCAAAAGGATGCAATTTATCTCCTATAACAACAGAAACACCTATGCTATATGTTAAAGCTCTGACAATTAATGTGCAAAATCAGATCCATCTTGATGCTTTTCCTCTGGGGCAGTCCTGGAAAATAAATAAATGAGAAGTCTGGAAAGGAGAGTGCCATAAACTTCACAAAGGAAATTTAAGGAGAACACATACAAAGAGATGAGTGCCTGAAAAGATGAAAGAGCTGTGTTGGAAACTTTGCCTCCTTTTTACCTGATAAGATTATGAAAGACATAAAGCAAAAGATGTTTGATAACTCATCCGTGAGATTCTCATTAAAAAGTTATGTTCTGTATTTTCGGTGTGTGGTATGTTGAAGTGGATTCAGAATAAACTAATTAATGTAAACCCTTTCTCTTTTCTGGCCCGTAAAAGTGTGGGGTTTAGAATTTTCATGCCGTAGAGGTGAAAATGAAAATATTCTACTCTATCCATAAAAACCTAAACTACCCTTCGTCATCTTTGTTTCCAAGTCAATATACCCTAGAAAAAGTATAGGCAGGTTATTCTCTATTAAAAACAAATCAATAACATCACATCTCCAGTCTTCATCTGAGAGATTAAGTGATAGTTGAATACTGACAAAAGATAATTTTAAATTTAAATTTGTAATTGCAGTAATTGTCTTCTTCAACACCATATTCGCATGACATTTACAACTGTCAACTTCACTTGGCAGTTTGCTTGAGTTGAAAACAATAGAGAACTTCAGCTCCAAAGTTTATTAGTTATAACCAGTTATTAGGGATATGGAAGAAAGCAAAATTAGGATATTTCATTTTGAGAATTTCAATAGCTAGAGAAATAACAGGAGAGGCCCCCTGTAGCCACAAAAAAATGCACAATGAAACTGTTGAAACGTTCTGGTCTGTTTGTCTATCAAAGTAAAGAGGAGGTGGTTGATCCACGGTAGTTCTGCTCTGAATAATGCAGGTTTCAAGGGTGAACAACCAACATCTGCAGACCATCTCAGAGCCTGTGTTTCTCAGACACAGCTGTGCTTCTGGGACTGTAGACTATAGAAACAGAAGCTGTTCCTCAACCTTATTCTTACGTGTGCTGAAGTCATATCTCTACTTGCTGTTCTTATCATTCCCGGAATACCTTCTTTCAAAAACTTTTCGCAAAAATAAAATATGCCAGAAGTACTGAAACTGAGCCATCAAAACAGTGAATAGGAAATGTATTGACTGTGTGTGAAGAGGGTGTCTGAGTCTCTGTATGTCTGTGTCTGTGTGTAGCACATTTCCACAGCTCAGTTGAGGAGCAGTATTTTTTCCTTGTGTAGGTGACTATGGCAATTGAGACTTTCTTTCAAGTTCTCAAGACAGGATTTTCTATATATTAATAGTTTGGAATATATCAGTTCTGAGCAATGAAACTGATTTCCAAAGATGTAAATCAATTTGAGACCTTCAACTGTGAATCAATATGTTTTTTCTATTTCTGGGTATAAATTGTCAGGTTAAGAGGTCTTGATATGCATTTTCTTCTAACATGCATTTCTTCTGTACAAACTCAAAATTATCTCTCTCTAGAATTTATAAAAGATGTCACAACATATTAATGGATTGTTTTATACCCTTACTTTAACCATTGCACGAAGTATGAAAAAATCAAAACCATTTGCCAACAACAATGCTTGGTTCAATATCCCTGTATGTAATACCTACTTAAGTAACTAATTTCCATACCAGCATCCATATTAGTTCTCTTTTTGTACATGAGAGGAATCATGTGCTTTTGACTTGCTATAGTAAATAAATCTTAAGCAATGAGACAAACCTATACAGATATTCAACTTCCTATAATTTTCAGTTCATTTTCTGTGCCATCTTGTCCAGCATGGTTTTCTAATATTCCACCATTTCACCTCTTTTCTCAGCGAATGCATACACATTATTTTGAAAAGAGAAACTAACAATAAGATATTCCTGATATCTTTGAAACAGTGATAATATCATAGATAGCTACAGAACTAACATCACTTCAAAGAGCCTTAAAAGTAATAATACAGCTCTTAGGTGGTCTGTAGATAATACAAATTTCTAGAGATAATACATAAATTTTCTGCTGAACACTGTCTGAACCAGGACAATATGCAATTTGCCACACCACAGTGACATACTTGAATGAATTCTTGCATTTCGTGTTTCTGTATTCTTTTTAAAAAAACAAACAAAACCAGAAGTAAAGGAAAAAGGGGGATTAGTCTTAGGTAGACAACTGAAAAGGAAGTTTAGTGACAGCCCTGTAATTTTGTCACTTTGAATTACCATACTCTGCAAAGCACATGCAGATTCTTTTTCAAGCTGAAGATGTAACTCATCATCCATAAAGTTCTTATTTCATGACATCACTCACACAACTGATCTCCAAATCCCCATTCATACTTTTTGTGCATGACTTTTCTTGCCAAATCTGGTGAAAGGTTTATAGTTTGTGCCCTTCACAGTTTGTTAGCTTATTTTTACAGAATTAAAATCTAATAACATAAATGACAGAAATAATTTACAGAGTTTAAAGGAAAACAATTCCAAAATATTTTGACGGTGTTTTCATAGCATTTTTTCAAGAATATAAAGAAGCATATTATAAACATTCTCTTGCAAGTCAGGAAAAGAGATTAATTACAGAAGGAAATCTATTAACAGTTTTAATTAGTGTTATTTCTGAAGTCTAAGAACTAGAAATAGGAAAATAATAAAATGAAGAGACTATATAAAATAAAAGAATAAGTTTAACATTTATTAAGAAACTATACAATATAAGAGCAAATTTCAAAAACCAGTAGCCCAAAGTCAACCTCAAGACTGTATCTATAATTTACATATAGAGATTTACAGTTTAATTTCATTATAATCTACAGTCATAGCAATCTGACTTATAGAACATAACTTTGGAAAATGTAATGGTAAATCTTCCCAGGTGTCAAAGAGAATTTTTGACCTATACAACATTTTAAACTGCAAAAATGGGGTAAAGTAGGACCACCTCAATCAAGGGAGGCATGAACCATGACAAGAGTGACCTAATAGGACATTGAACTTTTTATGAGAAAACAAATTATAGGGTGAAATAATGATTCCAATTACAATTCATGCTTTGATCATAAAGTTTTCCTAAAATTTGCATAAACTAACAAAATTAATGCATTTAATTTCTAATGGGAAAAGAAATTTGGACTAAATATAAAAGCAAGTGTTCTTGAGGAGTTCCACTATATCATTATATCTCCCAAACACATTTTTCAAACAGGTCTATTTCCACAAAATTTCTCTTTCAATCAACCAAGAAACCCTGCCTTTCTTGAATTACTGTAAAGGATGTAATTACCTTAGGAACACCAACAATTTGTCCCATACTACTTGTTTATTAGTTTTGACCAAAAAAAAATGCTAACTAAAGATACAGATAACTCTTTCAGAGGTGCCCCATAAACCAAAAATTTTATTTCTATGCATCTCATTATGCAAGGAAAGGAGGAACAAAATACTCTGTTAAAAAATGCCATTTTTTGACAGAATTTTCTGCAAGTACAAAATAGCAATCACTTCAGGCAGTTGGCAAGAAATGGAAAATATGAGCACCTTCACACAGCAGGAGGAAAACGAGAAGAATGTATCAAATGTGTCTGAATTTAGGATGTCCCTGAACATCTGGCAGAAATCTTTTAAGATCTTTCTTCTTCCCTTCGCAAATCACTTGCCTCGGAGCTGTGAAAATTGCAGTTGGCAGTGTCTAAGCCCTCTCCACTGCTACAATAAGGATTTCTGGAAGTCCAAAGGCCGTATCAATTACGTCACTATTGAACCTCTAGATTTTTGTTGGTCCTGATCACACTGTTTTAAGGTTCTCAGTTTGCATCAAGTGAGGATGGAGGCAAAAGAAAATTCTGTGCTCAAATATATACATGTATTTTTGAGTTTATATATTTGTTTCTTTCATAATGATTTAGAGATAGAGGTAATTTTGGGACATAATTCATCAGATCAATGTTAAACAACTGCAGTAGCATGACAAGAATTCTGCTACAAAAGTGCTATCTGTAAAGGAAATTTTGAGCATCTCGGACACACAGACAGCCCTGCAGATGTCCAAGTCAGAAATCATATAACTAATCAAGACTATGAAGCCCAAAGCCCTGAAGCCATTGCTTAACCTGTATTGTCAGGCATTCAGGATTTCAGGCATTTACTTGACTTAACTAGAACTATTTATTTAGAAAGTACACAGGTTCAAGAGTTAGGGAAGGATTTAATTTTTTTCTAAAAAACAACAACAGCAACTAAAGAGAAACTTTGCAACTCCCTTCTATTTGCTATTTTTAAATAAATCCTTTAGTTGCCTTCAATTTTGTACCATATTGATATCTGTTTTATCTCTTTTTTTTTTTTTTTTTTAAATCATCACTCCACAAAGAAAAACTGATGATTTTGTGTTAGTGCTATCATTATAGTTTTTGTGACAGAAAGTAAAGTCTCTATTGACATAATTACTTTTTACTTCTGACTGTCAAGAATTCACATACTAGAGTTCTGGGAGTTTTAAACTTAAATAATCCCCTTTCCCCTGGAAACTAAGAAATCCTCAGAAATGTATCAGCTTTGTTTCTCATAATTTAACTATTTATTTTATGGACATAAATCGCTACTTTCTAGATCAAATATTCTGAATGTGACCAGCAATGCTTAGACTTTAAAGGGTTTTCTTTTCTTTTAAGATAAACTGGGTGCTCCCCATGAGCAGTGAGCCACACACACAGCCACACTCATGGGCGAAGTATGAGTTTTATTGTCTTCAGTATCTTCTAAGATCTCAGGAAAGGATGCCACTTGCTTATAGCAGATTTTGCTGGGAGTTTATTCATTTTAGGAAGTAAAGGCCTGATCCAAACCCCGATGAAGTCAATGGAAAAAGTCTCCCATTGACTACAATGGGCTCTGGATCATGCCCTAAGTCCATTCTCTTCATTAATGCAGGATTAATAACAGGATGTCTTTCCAGTAGCCTGGAGTACTCAAGATCCCGGCAATTTCAGCTGAACAAGTTCACTTTAGATTGCCATTCCATTTGGAATTTGAAAGGTGAAGTCAAGGTCTTTTTCAGTGACAAGAAATCTTTAAATGGGGGCATTTTCAGTTCTTGGTTATGGTCAATCCCATTAGTTCAGTGAAAATCCTTAGGCATCCTAGTGAGAAAACAGCAAGAACAAGTGGAGCCAAAGAAATTTATATTGTTCAGGACACACTTCAGAAAGACAGTGTAGACTATGGTTTGACCAATGAACAGATGCATGTTGTTACTTTTGGAGAGATCAGTGTAGAGCCTGACTAAAAAGGACAAAATAAAAGATTATAGCACTGTTAAATATATAAGGTTTTTGTTGTACTTCTTTTTAAATTAACAGATAAGGGAAGAGATGACATTTCTGAAAGTGTTTTCTAGGTTTGCACCAGAAAACACCATCAGTTCATAAATAATGAAAAGTGGCAGAAAGATATTACAAATAGCAATAATACCTTTAAGTTCTCTGAAACTGGAGATGTGAATTATGAATGTTATGCTAGCACAAACTTTGACAGACAGACAGTAAATGGATAGAATAAGTATAGTGTTATTAAATCAGATATAAAATATATCTGTAGTAAGATCAGTCTTATACAAAATAAAAATCTGAAACAAGCACACATTGTTATATTACTGTTTTAAAAATGTGTTTCTGATAAAGTACCAGACAGATCAGCCATTCCAAAAGATCTCTAATTCTATTCACTACTCACATTTCATTAAATTGCTATTAGCATTATTTATTATTTTACCCTGATTAATCATACTGACAAGAATGGCTCAAAAGTTGAAGAATTTTTTTTAACCCTATTACTAATTGTTCTGCTAAAAAATATCATCCAAGTTGCCATGTACCTTATGAAAAAGTTATCTGAAAGTTATATTCTAGAACTTAAAAAAATCAATGGAAATCTGCCATAATTTCAGTAGTATTTACTGTTGAAAGGACAGCACATTCATTGATCTATAAATGCTTGCAAACATGCCACCATCCTCCCACTAAAACAGTGTAACATATTAAAGTTTTGTGCTGTGAGTTTACTTCTTTTTTACCAGATACATTTCTTCAATACTGTTTGACCACTCACATTTAGTTTTAAGCAACTTAAAAGCCTGCTGACAATTCTTACACTCATTAATTTTAGAGTAAAGGAAACAGGTCTTAAATCTCCACATCAAAATATGGCAGTTTTCCAGAGGAATACCTATTATTTTGCATACGCCTAAATAAAAATTTGTTCATCCAAGGACTCTCCCAAAATACAGAAAAACCTCATGTTTGGATCCATGATATGAATCAACATGGACTCATATATTTCTCTCCAAAATATCTGAATATTATTATAAAATGATGTAGCTTGCATCTCTTTGCCTTGATGAATTAAAAACAAAGAAAAATTCACCTGATTACTTTGCTGTAAAATAAACATGTAATTTTTCAAATCTTGCCAGTTTCTTTCAAAGGAAAATTTCCTTGTACTACAGGATAACTTTAATGACATCTGAAACTCACATAGTCATATTCAATATCAAGGAACACCTGATTTGAGTGTAACGTGTATTTTTTTTTTCTCCTCCATCTAAAAATTCTGGCCAGGTATACTAGTTTACCTTAGAATATACTATTTAGTAAGACAAAAGCTATCCCAATTGCAACTTTGTTGAACAAATCCAAGGACTGCTTTCAGTTTAACTCAGTATCTTTTTTCCATCCCTTCATTCTTGTTGAAATTCATTTTACGTGGCACTGTTTCATTCAAATCATGGGCTGAAAGAGAAAATGAAAGCATCCCACCACCTGGATCAGGTGAAAAAAGGAGAAAATTCATGCAGTTTAAATGCTGTTGTCTGGAGCTAATACAGACAAAATCGTTTCCCATCTATTTGTTTAAATAAAAGACATTAATTTGCTTTCATGTGATTTTTAATTTATCCATTTATCACTTTCAGATGAAAGGTATGGCTACAATCAGGAAGATCAATAGACATCAAAGCTCTTTAAGCAAGGTTTAGCAACTGCTTGCTTGACACATATATAGCTTGACTACTAAAATTAGCCTGTGCCATTGGATTATAAATAACATCTTGATCTATGGTTCCCATTTGATTTAACTAAACAAATATTACATTCCTGCCCCTCGAGTCTTACAGTGACACTGGCCTGATTTCAAACCCTGGAAGCTGTCCAGGATGTACAGTGCATAGGAAAGACTCTACATTGATTTTCAGACAAAAGAAAAAAATATTAGTCAAGATGAAATGCTTACTGGGGAGGACTTCACAGCATAATGTATTGAAAAGAATTCCTTCTTGCTCTTACAACATCTAGAGCAAGGAACTTAAATTGTGCAGGAAAACACTCAAGCACCCTCCTCAGAGGGAAAAGTTAGTAACACGATAACATCCAAAATATTCTTTAAGCTAGTTTTAAAGTCAACAATTAGACAAAGTTATTCAGACATCAAATAGGTTGTTTTCAGCAGTTTTAAGTCTTTCAATATACATGAGACAGACATTTCAGATCAGTCTTTAATATTCCTTAGAGACCTAGATAAATCAATAAACAAGGCCATAATGAATTTGGAAGACAGTTTTGTCATTAGAAAACCTTGTAAGTAGCCAACAGTTTAATTCTTCCAAGGAGTGGGAATTGCTCCCACGCATCTAACACCCTACACCCTGTAATTTAGGTTTTTAAAATAAAAATGTAGACTTAATTACATAACACACCATTAGAAATAATGTTTTACCAGATTGGCATGCCAGTAGATTGGGTGGGATTTCACTTTCTCCCCTTCTAGTCCCCTACTGTTATTAAATCCAAGTAAAAATTTAAATCTTCTTTAATTTCCGATGTTCTAGAAAGGCCTTCAGTTACCATCTTGAATATACCAATATTCAGTGTGTACTTGCACAGAAGAGAGATAACTAGAATATTTTTGGCCTTGTACATAAGGCCCAAATCAATAACTGTAGTGCAAAATCTCTGCTTAGACTGAAGTCACGATTTTCAAATATTTGGCTGAATGAAGGATAATGCAACTTGGTTCACATATTAGCCAGGCAGTACTACTGGTACATTCGCTGTCACCCAAGTTTATGGTCACCAGAACAAATCTGAAGGAAAAACAAGCCGGAGTCACACAGAAACATAAATATTGTAAGTGACTTTCAAGATTATCTACTCCACCATCAGCCTCACACCACCATAATCACCCCTAAGCCAAAGTGAGAAACCTGGGCTTCTCTTGAACGCTTCCACAGAGGGTGACTCCAAAATCTCCCTGGGCAGCTCATTTCAACACCTAACCACCATTCTCAGTGATAAACTTGATTCTAACATCTAATTTGAACCTTCCCTGGCACAACTTAAGGCCATTTCCTCACATCCTTTGGACTGAAATATGACAGAAGTGAGTGACTCCCACCTCACTACAGCCTCCTTTCAGGCAGTTGTAGAGAGCAATGAGGTTCCCCCTCTCAGCCTCCTCATTCCCTTTCTCTTTCCCTTCTTCTCTCCACCACTCAAATAGCCTCCTTCTTCATATGAGAATATACCAGCATTCAAGAATGTTTTAGAAGTGTTGCTTTGCCCACATCTCCTGCCTCAAGCTCTTATCTGAATCTGTAGTCCCTGATATCACATTCTTTTCACCTGTATTGTCAGACACAGCAACTAATACTACAAACTTGATCCAAAGGCCTTATTTTCAGTTGTCCCTGATGTAAGAACTGATCTGACAGATTTTAAAAGAATGAATGGATATAAATGTAATGAGACTTCAGAAATTAATCCAACTATCAGTAATATTAATCTTGTTTTCACAATGGACATTTTGTGAAATATAAAGGAGGTTTATTTTCTCTGGAGAGTCTGATGAGCTAGGATTTTTAATAATCTAATACATTCTTTTCCTTTTTTTCTTTTTTTAAATTAGAAGAGGAGAGAGAGTGTATGTTTGCTTTCATACCCCTTATTCATCTTCTCATTTCCCAATTCATACTCAGGCAAGCATATTTGGGTAGATTAGGCCTCCACTAGAAAAAAAATAATGTTCCTGGTTTTTTTTCTCTTCAGAAACCATCAAAACTAGAGCATATCCTGAAAAGTTTTAAAATAAAACAGCCCCCCCTTCACCTACACACACAAAGGAACTCTTAATTAAAACTTACTGAAGGACAGAAGAAAAAGCAATAACACAATATCAAAGAACATGTGGACGAAAAGGAAGCATTCACCCTGAGATATTTAATATTTTAATTGGTTATCTGGAAGAAATAAGAAACTGCATGCTATGAGTCTGTTTCTAACGTTATTAAAGTCAGTGGCAAAAAGCCCAGTGAGTTCAATGGGGCCAAGATGAAGCTCTAATTGAATTAGAAACTGACTTCAGATAAAATATGTTACCTTCTTCCCTTCATCTTCCCATTTTAGCAAAAAGAAATAAAAAAGATTTATTGAAATCCATCACAGAGTCAGGTAATTGAGTTTGTTTTGACCTGGATCAAAAGAAATATGTATTCATGAGGAGAGTAGTTTTGACTATGAATTCATTTAAATAACAATACTGGACATTGAGCTTTCCAATAGAAACTGACTGCCCTACTGAAGTGTTTAAAACCTGTCCTGCACTAAAACCTGAGGTGTTTAAAAACCTTGGTGACAAGGTATCTCTATTTGAACACAATAAATACAGAACATTTCCCTAAAAAATAAGTGAAAATGAAAAATAATTTCACAGAAAAAGACCCTTGTCATTATAATCCCCTCTGCCAGTCCGCACTTGCTGTAAATTCAGATAAAGTGTAAGTTCACATAGGGAGGGGCTGACAAAAGAAAAATTCTCTCCCTTTTACTGGTTGCAAGATGACTTATCAGTTGTTATTGGTGAAGGAGCAGGAAAAGAAGCGCCAGGAAAAGACACCCATTTCCCTTTTCCAACATCACCTCAGGGTCTTTTTCCTCCAACTGCTGCTGGTTACGACCACCTCTGTGACCTTGGTCATCTGTGACAGTGGCTGAGCTGAGAGGAAGGGAGGCTGCTATCTAAAGTATATGTTGTGAAGCATCTCTTCTTCTATAGGGATTTTCTCCCAGCCCATGAAAGCAGGAGCTTCCAAATTCTACTGGAATAGTAGAACTGAAACATGGAAAGTCAGAAGCTGTATCAGACCGTGCCTTCATCTGGATGGTCTTAGATACTGTTAACTGAAGCTGTGAATTCAACTCAACGGAAATAACTCTATAATTGCCTGCAAGTGGAATGCTCTAGCTGTTCTTGCATAGTTGTCTGTTAAATTACTCTTGTGAGAATTATTCCTTTTCTTTTTAAAGACAAATGTTCATTAGATCAATAGGGCAAGTGAAAGAAGAGGAGTAAGGAGGAGTCCCATTCTTTGGCCCACCCCCTAGAGGCCATTTTCTTTTGTGTGGAAGGCTAAGCTTGAAACCTGCCAGATCAGTTTCAGAAAGAGTTTCATGAAAACTGAAGCAGATGAGCAATCACCTATTAATAACTTAGAAGAATGTCAGACAGCCGTAACCTGCCTCTCATGTTCTTTTTGATGGCAGCAAAGAAGCACTTTTATGGAAGTGGGACTTTATTTACAATACTTTGGTTTCTGACGGGTTAAGGAGTCTAAAAAAACTTTTGAAGCTTTTCAGCTAAGACTGTTCCTTCCCTACTCTCCCTGCAGTGGCACAGGCTTCGGGAAATGACAAGGACCCGTCTTTCCTCTGGTTTATGTTGTGCTTAAGCCAGAAAGGATTCAACTCATCCAAGATCTTAAATCAAGATTCAGCTTTGAGACATTACATACCTTTAACTAACAGCTTTTAACATGCAGTAAGAGGGATTGAAAGAAACAGAAACCAATAACAAAATACAAATAAAGTTAGTTATGGGGTTTCCTTAGTCATGATCTCGTTGAACAGATGTTTCCTAAGCATTGTGACATTTTAGCTGCATCTTTTTTCCCCCAGAATAAAACACTACTTTCAGAAAGTGAATGGATAAGTCTTTTTAATATATGTTCATCATCATATAAATGAAATACGTTTTGTAATGCCAAGAATAAAATATTATAGAAATGGATGGGAGCCTTCCTTTGTATTTCTCTGTCTAACTTCTTTGTAATATCAGTCCAAATACTTGCAGCATTAGCTTGGGCACATTTGCAATTTTCAGCAAGCTGATGACTGCTTATTGCTGTCTGGGGACAAATAAGCTGCTCTGTTCATAATAGAGTATCCATGTACCTGGGAGATATGCATGCTAAGTGACAGAAAGCATGCCACATTAGAAAATTGATTGCATATGTCAGCATATGCACCACATTTTAACAAATTAGTCTGTATTAAACTCCACAATATACATGACTTGGAGTGGGGAGAGGTTCCTGACTTTTGTTCAAAAATTAGCTCTCTCCAGAATTTTTGATGTAAAATGCATTTCCTGTTGAAAACAGCAAAGGCAAAATGCTGTAATATTCTCATATCATGTTTATTGGATTTATGAATTTTATGAAACTTGAATAACAATCTTGGGGACAGCTTGCATAAGCGTCATCCTTACATGTTATGATTGAAAGCCTGTATCAGCACAGAATTCTCCCCAAACAATACATTGCCCAAGCAGTAGATGTAGAGATAAGCATTATTATTATCATCAAAGAAAATAATCTGGTTTATGCTTTTGTTCTCTCTTTCTCCTTCACAATGATTGCTATTATTTTAGAAATCAGCATATGAAAAAGGACAAAGGAAAGCTCCTTAGAGGTGACTCTGTACTACCTTTTCTCTAAAAGGTCCTTTTCTAGAGTTCTGTGGATGGTGTCCTTGAACATCACATTATAATACATCATTGTATTTTCCCCCATTTTTCGAACAATGCTCTGTGATTACAATACTGACTAGATGTCATAGCTATTCAATGTTTTGCTAGTCTCAACAGGAGTTCCATATTGTAACTTCCTTGATCTATACATGATCTACATGATCTATATATGATCTATAAAATAAGTGAAGTAGTGGAAATTGTTGGAACTGTCTGGATAATATCTTTAAAACGCATTTAGGAATGTAGAGAGTCCATAAATCTTAGAAGTAGATGAGGACAACTTAACTAAAGTGTTAGCAGACAATGCCTGATCCGGGTCTAAAAACAATCTCTATAAATGCATTAGAGGATTTGCGAGTTATCCAAAAGGAGCAGAAGTGGCTCCACCCCATGGCATGCTGTACATTAATTTTAGGCACAAGTGTACAATTATTTATTTACTTACCACTGCTGGGGTTTTGCATGATTTTTTTTTTTTTTCTTTATCATCTTCCTTTGATTTCCACTTTTTCCTGAATGCACTTTGAAACTGAAGACAAGGACTGTTGCACAAATACAATCCATCAAGTTGAAATTTTAGGGTTCTTTTTCCCTTAGCAGTAGAAGTGACCATGTGGCTCTAGTACTCTGATTGTTCTCTACATTGAGAAAATGGATTAGTAATATTCAGATGCAAAGTTTTTCTTCTTCTGACACGGCTGGTATTGAGCACTGACAAAAGTCAGCTCCAAACTGGATAGCAGATCCTGAGAGTCTGGAGAGCTTTGAAATGTTAATAAATGTCAAGGAGCGAGATGAGATAACAAAATTTAAATCTTCAGAACTTCATGCTCAAGATAAATGTCATTTGAGCCATGGTGTTAAATAAGAAATACTTGATAGGTGTTTATCAGCAAACAGGTTTCAAGAATGCTAAAGAAAAACCAGACAGAGTGATAGAACATATTTTAAATTAAATTAGCTACCCTCTAATTTCTACTTTAATTGGTAAAATGTAAAGACAGATAAAAGGCAATATAGATATATAGCTAAGGGTTAACTAAACCGAATTTTTCATCACCCACTGACTTCTGTTATTACCGTCATAGCTGGAGGTGGGTTTTGCAGTCCGAACAAAAATGACAAGAGGTCTGTCACGAAGAGCCTTCTGAATTATCAGCTCATTTAGTGTCATCAGCAACAGAGGGTGCTGAACCTCAGATGCTGGATGACAAGATTCTGATTCAGGAACTCAAAGAAAGAAACTTCCTATTTACTTGATTGGCTATTATGCCCTTGGTATGTCACAGCTTTAAATCATATGCCTTATAGTAAGGAAACCAGAGGGACTTAAATTTTGCAGTATTTCAAGGTGTATTTACTAGGTTCAGAATCATACAACATACTTCTAAACACTTTCACTACCATGATCTATTTCTGTTCCTTCTTAAATATTTCATTTTATACCTCTCATTTAAATGAATTGTTCATCACCATGCACAGATTCTACAAAAAGGAGCCTGTGGAAAATCTGTTTGATTAATTCTGAGATAGAAGAAGCACTCATTTTCTCAAAGCATTAAAAAGTTTCTAAATGTTCCCTTTCTCTTCTCCGTGTATTCCAAACAGATGTGTGTTTAAAACTTCATGCTATATAAAGTTTATGTTTCTATTGAGATTTCTATAAAAGTTTATGCCTGTTGAGGTTTCTATCTTTTGATCGAATGCTGTTGAATAATAAAATCTTAGAGAACGAAAATCATGCAGAAATTCTAGAGTAATTTCCTAGTTTTATTTTTATGCATATCGAATCTAATAATTTTCTGGTAGCACATTGCGATCCCGCTAAACTCGAATGATAGTTGATAGACATTTTTTATAAAGCTGTATATTATATGCCAGCACAGGAAATATTTTTTCTGAGTCCCCATAAGCTACTGAATTGCAAAAGAGATGCTAATCTGATAGACATATAAAGACTGCAAAGTTTGCATCACAAAAGGAAGGAGTAAAACTAAGAATTGTAGCTGAATTTAAGGAAAACAATTACAGATCTGAAAACCGTAGCATATTTAATAAAAATGTCACATGATCTATGCTGCCTTCTGCTATGAACTCTAGGTTTTCCATGTTAACTCTCTTCTTCAATCACCAAAGAGGTGGCAATATTAACAAATGGAGATGCCATGTTGACATTTTTAAAATGTAAGATTGAAATTATTACTAGTTAAATAATATTTGCCTAGATTAGTGTAGACTTTCTATCAAGACACTGAAAGCTAACAAGATACTTTGTGTCACTAAAGTTATTCTCAAATGACAGCACAAGTCTCTGGGACTGGATCTTTGCCATGCAACTTAGATAACAGTTGAAGAAATTCTTCCTGCAGGCAGAGCTGTAATGTACTGTTTCATTACTAAGGAGGTGCCAGATATGCTCAGAATATCAAACAAAATCACCCCATGGGTGTTTTCCACACCAAAACCAGTCAGTAGAATGTGGGAGTGAAAAAGCTGGAAAGGAATTTAAAATGTCTTCCATTTGGCAGGAAAACTCAAAATGCAGAAACTTGGCTCTGAAAAAAAAGAAAGACAGTAATTCTTTCTGACCAGCAAAATCAGTTGTGTTTAAAATAAAGGATATCAGCACCTTATAGATTTTTATATGTTAAATTTGTAATTTTAAATTGGTATACAAATATAAAATCACTAATATTCCTCAGCTGAATTTTGTTTTATGATAATATGAAATTTATTACAAAAATGAAAGGTAGGATTGGGCTTGTACAGTAACCAAGGGTTCAACTGTTAATCTTGTAACTTCTGAAAATATTATTGTTGCTTTGCTCATTGGGAAAATATGCTTAATTTAGATTTCTGTTGTTCTCTTTCATTGTTTTACTTCCCTTTTCAAACTCACATGGATCACCTAAGTATAGAGCATTAATTTTGTTTTGAATCACTGATTTTTAAAGCAAAGGGAAAGAGCAGATTACTTGTATTGAAAACTACTCTAGCACTAAGAAATGAGAATGAAGCTGTCCTTCCCCAGTATAAATCGTATTTTTGGTTTCACTAAAGACAGTGAAAGTCATTCACTTTCAACAAACTGATTTTTTCTAACTAAATCTTTCACTGAACTCAGAAAAACGCAGGATCTTGAAGGAGGATGTGACTAAAGCATGAATCAGGCACTGTCGTTTTATAAGTAAAATCTCAGATGAAATGTGTTTTCATTTAGTGATGCAGTTGATCAAACTGAATGGTTCATGTAACCAGATACATTAATCTAGCATTTGTGCAAAAGAAAGCACCTATTTTTTTTCACAATAGCTGCAGCAAGCGCCATGGGTACTTTTCATATCCAACTAAACTAAATACCAAGTAATTGCTTTCCTGTAAAGCCACCATTTTTAAGTAGCTGAGTGTGTTTGTTATGTACCTTCCTAGAGCTCAGGAAGACCTACTGAAGAATGGAAAACTTAAAAGATCTAAATAACTAGATGTTGCACATGCTGCATGTAGCAGCACAAGACTGACCTCACAGACCCAGTAAATCCTTGTCTCCTTACATTTATGCAAGAAGGTGTTAAGTCCTTGAAGAGCTCTGAATAGAATTGGTACTCACAGTTGTGGCATCCTTCTCCTTGGGATAAAGAAGGCTTGAACTGCAGTTTTCCTTTATCTGAGAATGAAGAGATGAAATGATGCTGCACAGTGCTGGTCAGGCCTGTTACTTTGGTAAAGAAATCTAAACAGTCTTGTTCTTTCAATTTTTTATCACGGGCTTCTTAAATTGTCTCTCTTCTCCCAGTTACGATTCATTCCTTGAAGGGGATAGCACCTTCCCTTTTCTCCCATAGTGACCTTGCTGGGAGACTGTGGATCAGCACAATTCCTTTTCCTGGGAAAGAAAATGGATGGAAGCAGCAACTCCTGCTTCTTCTGGTAGCTGATGTTCTTACCTTGCTGATGATAGCTCTGCCACATCATTGGCAGGTGTTTGCCAGGCTGTGCACTCTTTTAATAGGTATGTGGAGGCTAGGACAAGAATTTATGTTGTGTGGAGATACATACTAATAATAAATACAGCACAGAAGAAAACACAGAAGTGCTGGAAATGGTTTGACAATGGTGCAAACTGGGAGAATAAAACCAGTGGATGAACACTGAGGTATGGCTATCACAGGAGCAGTCATGCCAACACATGGAGGTAGACAGCCCAGACAACACTGATGCACAGTCATTAAAATGCAGATCCAGTATGCCTAATGAGCCCATCCTCCTGTCCATCCCAGGGCACCTTCATTGCTTTTGTTGTGCTATGTAAATTGAGGGTGTTTAGGATACAATGAGATCCCATGTTTTCATTTTGCTGTTTATAGGCAAGGTATGATCAAGATGGCAATAAAGTGACAGATGGGAAAGATCTTGGTGGATGCAAGGGTAACAGAAAGGCAGGGAGCTGGTAGGATTTCAGCATTTTCAGTGAATTTTGAGGTGAGATGGGAACAGAACTAAACTCAAACTAAACTCACTGTGGACAGAAATGAAAGGCAGCAAGTGATAAAGATGTAAAGTGATCATCAAAGAGTAAAGAGAGATGATCCTAAGGTAACGATGAGGAGCAGTGGAGTCATGAGTGTAACACGTCACATCAAATGCTGAGTCAGAAGTGAGGAGATATTTTCAGATCAGATACAGACTTCTGCGTTCAAAAGAGTTTTTAATGGTGCAGATTTTGTCCTTTGTATATGCCTTAGTACTTCAGCTGTGCTCCCTCAGCTAAAATATCTTTGGGTCATCAGAGAGATTTATACATAAAGTCGAAGACAGACAAAAAAGGCCAATTTCTTGTTTGTAGGACAGTGTTCTATAAAGTATTGCTTCTGTCTTTTGGAGCTGGACATGAACAGTATGTTTTTATTTGGTAGTTAAAGAATTTATCTGTCCTAAATTTTTGCAAATTTGGGAATAGGTATGAGCAAAAGTCCTTTATATTCTTCTTCTAATTATAATACCTTTTGGTGTTTCCTTTCTTTGTCTGATTTTTTTTTTTGGGGGGGTGGGTGGGTGTGGGTGCTAACAATTGCTATTTAGCAAGAAACCTTCCTACTTTCTCTTATTCTCTTTCTTAGTTATACTGTTGATCAGTTCAAGAGAATATATCCAGCATAAAAATTAAGAAAAATTGAAGGATAAGGTGCTAACATTTATCAGAACCCTTTTTTTTTTTAAGCTGTTTTTAGAATTCTGAAGATAGAAAAAGTTTAAATGAGGATTATATACAATACGGACTTCCTGAGATTTTTAAATCATGCTGCAGAGAGTCCTTGACAAATTGAAAAAGCCATGTATCCTGGAGCAGAGAAAAATGGTTGGGTGTGGTTTTTCAACTATCAGGCAAAAAGGAAAGTATGTACATAACATGGAGGGGGGAAAAAAAAGCAAACCACACAACTATAAACTTTATTTCAATGCACTAAGATAACAAAACTTCATTTTTAAAAGGTATGTAAGAAATAAGGATACTGTCAACATGGCTGTAGATCACACTCATTGCACCAGTCAAACCAAAATGATCTAGTAACTCTTAGTTTTAGCTTAAGGCAAACATGAGGTAAAATTCATGAAGCTAGGACTAGCAGCTCAGCTAATCCACAGAAATTTACTGTGTTATACAATATTAACACATATAGCTGTGCTAATTTAACAACCCAAACTTCCTTTCCATAAAATGGAAAGCTTGTTTGAACTTCTCTCTGGTTGTAAAGAAGTGGCTTCATAATAATGAAAAATACTGATAGGAAAGGAAAACTGCTTACTTCCAGCAACAACCCCTTCTATTTTAATATTTTGAGTTTCATAGATCACATTAAGATATCCTACTATTGTGTGATATGAAGCAAATATTATCTTTATTGTTTGCAGTATAGTGGACTAGGCTATTATTTACACTGACTATACAAAGAATTTAATTACTTGAAATTAAATATTTCGATTATAGTATTTTATCTGGGTTTGAATTAATTTTTGTTTATATTTTTAATAGATATAATTTGACCCTGTTCCCCCAGAATACACGTATTTTACATTTACAATGGGCTTTGTTTAAGGGTATACCTAGCTATTACAATATGTTTCTAAAGGAGTTTCCAGGATCAAGCATTACCATTCTCACTTTGCTTGACTTGTTCTGTTTACACAAGGTTTTATGTTTCTCCCTCCTTTTTCTGCGGCACAATTAGATGCTTTTAAAAGAAAAAAAGGATGTGTATGTAATGTAATTATTATTATCCATGTCTTCTCCAGTTAAGTTCTTTCAGTTAACACTTCACTGGAAAAATCTTAAAATTCATTTTATTGTGTACTTGTCTAGGAGGGACTAGACAAACTCTGTGTTACAGTGGGATTTAGGCACTTAAGTATAAATATACAGCAACTTTAAAAAAACAAGTTCGGCATTTTTCTGTGAGACCAATATAATTCATTCAAAACTAAATTCATATATAGACTTCTCCTAATATATCTATTTATACACTATCTCCAATAGTAAATATTTATAAATATGCATACAAGTGTCTGCATGTATATGCATTTCTTTTAGCAAGTCTTTAATTCGTCCTTTATTTTATAATGGATGTAAGGATGCGTCCATTTTAAGAACAGATGGGGCAAATATCTTAAAGTAATATACTTTAAAAAAAGGATGATGAGCTAGGACTTGGGAAGGTTAAGGAAAAAAAAACAGTGATAAACCATACAAACTTGTGAAGAGATACTGATCTGGAAATGAACTATTAGTGCATGCTGCAAACCCATGTAACTGAGGGATGACTCGATGACTCTCAATGACTGCAGAGGACAGAGGGCTGTTTTTGCAGCTAATATGTGATAACAAACGAACTATTCAAGCTAAAAAAAAAGTAGTAAATTACATCGTAAATGTAAAAGTAGTCAAATACCTGTAACCCTTCTTCTCATGTCACTACTAAGTCACAGTTTTAGAAATCAGATTTTCTGGTTTTTTAATTATGCAAATTATGTATAACATATTTAAATAGCTCATATAAATCACCCTATTTTTTATGTCAGTCTTTTAGGTTTTATTTTTTCCCATCTACTTGTAGTTTGGGAAGATAGATGGAATTCTTTACACTTTTTCTGATAAATCTAGCAACAATTTTATGCAGAAAAACCTAAGGACCATGAATGACACAAGATGTTTCAGAAGGAGCTGGGATTTGTTTTGGAAGAGAATTTGGAAGATTCACTTTAAACAGATAATGAAACTATGATTTTATGCATGGTTATCGAGTTCTTAGATAAGGGGGGTTTCAACTTCACATAATAGTGGCTCTTCAACCTATAATGATTCCTTAATAACGTAACCTCTCAGACTTGATTTTGGTGTTGGTTACAGCTTGAATTACAAATATAATTTTATCTGGCATAAGTAAATAGTTTATATCTGTATTTCTAAAATTGGAACCCAGCCATAAGATTTGTGTAACTGATAAAAATCTGCTACTCTACCATACTGAAACAAACTTCTGAATAATTGCCATGGAAATAAATTAGTTAAGAGTATAGAACTGAACACATAGGTTATCACAAATCTTTTAACTGAAATTAGGTGATCAACCTATCATGAATTCATTTAAAACTTAAAACATTAATGTATTCTGTTCAGTAAGTGAGGGACGAGAGACAGTTGATTCTCTGCTATATCTGTGCTTCAGGTTCCTAGAAGCTACATTTTGAGCTAAATCTCCTGAATTACACAGTATTGGTAAATTAGGTAAAAGAAAACATTGCATTAAACTCAAGGTACGAAATTATTATACATTGTTTTATGTATTTTTATATAAAAAGTTACAAGTAGCAAGCATATGACACAGAAATGGAACAGTAACAGCAATAACTGTGAATGCATGCTTTTTACAATGTATCTAATAAAGGGATTTTTGCCAACTCAAATATTCAGTAACATACATGCAGATTAATTTTCCCAATGTCAAATTCAGTCATATTGCTAGATGCTTATCCAACAAACGTTTCTATTGAAGTGATTGTGAATGGCTAAATACCTGATTTCAATAAATTGTTCCTGAAATTGGGAATTTTACTTGCAACAAAAAGAAGAGAGAAAAAGAAAAAGATAAATGACTGATAAGCATAATAACCAAAGTCTTATTGCCTTCTAGTAATTTTACGCAACACTGCTGAATTTTTTCATGATAAGAGAATAGCTGGTCAGAGAGTCCATAAAACCTCTAGCTGGTGTTTCCAAGGACGATAGTTTCACATTTCTTTGTAGCATGTTCAAAATCACCCAGGAGCGCACTATTCTCAAGCAGTCTATATAATGAAAACAACGTACATATAACAAAAGTTCAATGTAAATCTTCTTCCACATATCACACAACATACAAGTAAATAACAGACATAAAACAGATCAACTTAAAGAAAACTATGACTTAAAAAACCCAAAAAAATAAAAGGACAGTCTCAGGAACTAATTTCTTCCTCAAGTTTTCAGAAAATCTCCAAATATATTTAATAACTAAGGAGCACTTGGTGGCCAGAAACCAAATAACAAAAGAAATATCTTTTTTCTGCAATGGGAATATCTTTCTAAGGAAGCAAGATATGTCTATATTTCTTAAGTTTGCATAAAGGCAATCAAATTAAATTGGAAAATCGTCCACTCTCTCTTTCAGACAGGTGAGAAAATTCATACAGATTTTTCCATTCAGAGTTTGCATGACTGCATGAATAGTTGTCTGAAAGCAAAGCAAAGTTAAAATATACTCTCTCTGAGGAAAAAAAATGCATAAAAATATTTACTTAAACTATCTACAGGCAATAAAATCATTAATGTATTCTTTTGCTGTAAAATTGCTTTATACATATATACACATAATATATATATATGTTTATATATAAACATATATAAACTGACAGACTAGCAGCTATCTATAACTCCATTATAAACATCTGGAATTATGTTTATTAAGTGCTGAGAAAAATTATGCAAAATGAAAAGTTTAGGAAACGACTCCAAAAAATAAGTTTAATTTGAAAACATTAACCTTAGTGCTACAGAATCTTTAAATATATCAGTACTAACACACACTCTTCCCCCAACACTTCACAAGATTGGATGACAAAAATGAATCAAAACCAGATAGTTCCACATCTTACTGATTTGGGTTAAATTGCCAAGTTTTACATTCTCTTTCACATGCTGGGACTCTTAACTTTTATTTCTATAAATTATAACTAAGAAATAAATAAATGAAACACAAGAGCCATGCAAAGCACATGACTTTATAACGTGTTTGGAACGAAGATTGTTTTTAGCTAGGGGCTGACTCTAATTCTGTCAAGAATAAGGAATTGACAGATTTTGCTTAGTTTGCAATGATAAAGTGGTCATCTGCCTTTCAGTTTTCTTAGCATTCAAACCTGACTCCATACAAGATGACATAAAATTTGAGACCTAATATGCATTTTAGCAGTATAAAAAAGAAAAATGAAAAGCAAAAAATGGTTCAATTGGTGTATAGGTATGTTTACTTACCTCAGGTTTTTCTCTTAGACCCTAGTTGTGTTGTACTCAGACTCATGTTTGCTTAGAGACCCAATGAGGCAGAACCTGGAATGTTATGGCTATTTCATTCAAAATAATAGTGTTTGCATAGGAAAATAGAAATATATGCATATAGATACTTAATAAACAGTACACTTTGATAATCTGATGGATATTCATGAAGTAATTTACATAGACATGCAATTGCATTAAAATAACCAAATAACTTTTTTTTTAAGAGAAAGAAATGCCTTAATGTGCAAAGAAAATATGGAGGGCATGTAAACAGTCACAAGAAATGTATAAATAATGCATGCAAGAGAAAACACAAATATATTAAAAAGGGTTATGTTTTCTTTTTCAAATAAATTGTTCATAAATGTTTCTGGTTTTATTTTTCTTTTACATGTAAGCTTTTAATAATTTATACTTACATTCATTCAAAGTGCAATATGCAGAAAAAATAGCTCTTTCTTAAAAATATTATGCATGACTTTGTTTTTTCTATTGATTAGAAAGATTCCCTTTAACTTCATTCTTATATGTAAATATATGAGTTCACTGTATTGTCTCATGTTCTAATCTGTCTATCTATGTCAATATGTCAAACCAAAATAATGTGATCAATAATGGAACAGACATAATAAATTTTTGGAAATATTGTCATTCATTATATAAAAGGTAGTGTTCCATGAGAAAAGGGGTTTCCTTACCCCAGGACTGTGTTCCTCATCCTTGTGTCATGCATCAAAATGGATACATGTATCTTTTATTTATAGATATTTATTTAGACATGGTTAGACAAACAGCAGATGATATTCAAGGCCACCTCAGTGACAAGGAAACCACATGTATGTGGCTGTTCCAAAAAATAAATTCACACAATCTTCTTTGGTTTTTAAAATTGTACCTGTTTTCTATTGACCTGTGTGTTTATGCATGTGAGTATATGTAAAACAGTAAAAGAAAAAGAAAGAAATAAAGTAGAAAGGTAAAATGGAGATACAGAATTCTTCAGGAAAGAGAACCAAAGATGTGAAAGAGACAGAAAGAGAGATAATATAATGACACATGCTATCAGGTAACAGAAATTTAAACAATAAATAAAGAAGAAAGAAAATATGTCTTTACTGAACAAAGAGTGAATATGTTTGGGCAATCAAGTCCTTACACAATAGTCTTCATCAAAAATTTATTGATACTGACCGCTGAACAGCTTTATCATGTCTGGACAGCCTGTGACTTGTGGTTGGCACCTCTTCAATTTCGTCTATCTCACACGCATCTGCAGCATCTTGTGAGTAGCTATGCTTCATGACAAGGATATTTCTCCTGTTCATGGGCTGAACAAGTGGTTTTACAGGCTGGGGTTGTATTTCTGTCAAGACAGAAGCATCTCTTGTGCTGAGGTTACTACGGCTGCCCTTAATACTAGACACTTGTGATCCACAGTGATGGTCATGAATGCATTTTGAAGAGGATCTCCGCAGTTTATGATAATTTTCAAAGTCATCTGCAACGTCAGCAAGGTCAGCTGTAGTCCCTGTCCCTCTAAGGGTGCATAACTCATAATGAGGAGGCTCAAACACCTCCTGGAACACTGTTTGATCAAAGTCTGTTTTCCTTGGGACAAATTTTTTACGAGGCTGCTTGATCTGTACTATAATAGAGATAACAATGAGGATGATCACAATGCAAGAAGTCACCCCAATTATAGTCCCACTGGTATTGGTAAGTTGGTCCAATAGGTTTGCTTTTCTTTTTTCTGTTTGACAGTGAAAAACAAAAACAAAAACAAAAACATAGCGTTAATTGCAGTTCAAGAATAAAAACTACTATGATGGGTTCACAGATTACTGAACTTAGTTAGGCTGAGCCTAGTCTATGTCTGAGTTCACTTAATCAATCTCGCCAACAAAAAAGAAAAGAGGAAGAAATCAGGTATTTGTGTAAGCCAAATAAGCAACACACAAATCCTTTGTGTGCCTATTCACTTGGAAATTAATTTATTCAGGGTATATTGCAAGCTTAATTAAATGAAAGAATTATTTATTTTTTTTTTTATGAAAAGCAACCACCATAACAAGCAGATGGCTTCAGTGTCATCTCTGAACTTCATTTGACTGCTAAAGCCCCCAAGACTCTTACAGATGTTCTCTTCATTATTTTCTCTCTCTCCCAGTAAATACATGCAAATAGGACATTAGGTCCTATGAAAAAACAAGATTTTACAGGATTTAAGTTCGAATATTTGTGATCTGAGTGGGAATTTTGACAGCATTCAATGAAAAAGCTAAATCAGGAGAAAATAGAAAAGTTATTCAAATTAGGATTTTAGAAAGAAAAAAACCAAATTGGTCCAAGTTATTTCTGTTTTTTTTCTATTAATTACCAAAACTTTTCTAAACAGCCATAAAAATGCAAAAGTCCATCATACCTACTACCCCTTACTCAAGAGCCTCTAATAAGTTAGTCAGAAAATTCTGCACTGTGAATGAAGCAGAAAACTGCAGTAAAATAATGAAATAAAACCAGTTTCTCCCTCCTCCTGTGTATCTTTCTCTGTGATCTGCTTTCATAAGGCTGCAGACACAAGA
The DNA here is from genome assembly GCA_013397915.1 of Daphoenositta chrysoptera. NCBI lineage: Eukaryota > Metazoa > Chordata > Aves > Passeriformes > Daphoenositta > Daphoenositta chrysoptera. Next base: position 541,777 of record VZRO01000184.1, on the reverse strand, counting down.
TGGTGACTGAACCTTGTAGAAATTCAACTTGAAAGCATTTGCATCAGTCTCTCTCAGGCATAGCAAGACAACCGTGGTTAAGTTTCAACACCCAGTTTACTGTAATTTTTCCTGGCAACCTAAAACATGTAAAAGGAATTAACAAAAAGCCTTTGAAATGAAAGCTTTTGGCACCAAAACAGTAACATTCGTCTTTTCATAATCTCCTAGATACCAAAACTTAACTCTTCAGTAGTTCATTGTCTGTGCTTATAGATTCACTCAATGTTTCTCTAACTGACACAGACTCTGGAGAAAAAGCAGAGTAAGAAATAGCAACACTGCAGCAAACAACGTTTTTGCTGAAATCAGCAAACCTCCTTTTTGTAGTCAGAAAAACAAGAGAGGATAAATGCACAAGACCTGGTAACAGATACTTGAAGGAAAGATGAAAATTGTTCTGGAAATTAAAGAGTGGTGAAGGTTTTCTGTTTTCATCTATTATGAAGAACTAGAGAATGAATAATCATTTCCCAATTGTATGTTTAGTTTCTTTGAAGAATATTATGCTATGCCACAGTTTAGCTGTGTTCTTTTGGAGTATATGTTTTCATTTGTGTTTTACCCTATTGCACTGCTTGTCAGGATTTTACAGGCTTCACTGGACTTATGGGCTGACTGCTAATCCACCTCATTCTGAATTTTTTCTTGATTGGTTCCTAAATTTGGCATATCCCATGTTTCCAGGAACAAATCTGCAGTAGCGGGGGGAGACAGGGGGATACAAGACAGAAGCGAACTGTCTCCCTCGCCTGCAGTGTAAGTTAGTTAAGCGCTTTTCCCTAAAGACAACACAAATGCTGTTTTGGTGTTGGTTTGGTTTTTTTGGGGTTTTTTTTTGTTTGTTTGTTTGTTTGTTTTTTTAAACAGAAACACAGCAATATTTAGAAACCATTGTCAGCACATGAGTAAGAACATCACTCCCTGCCTATGAAATAAATATTACATCTAATTTCCTGTGCTTGTCCCTTGCACTTCAATTTCACTTGATTATAGGTAGATTTGGTTGCTTTCTTGCAGTCTTAATTTCACTTTACCTTCCTTTATAAGACCACCTGGGCTATTACGGGCATAACATGCAGCTAAAAGACACCTGCTACTCATATGTTAGTCCACTACAAAGGTAGCTATGGCAAAGGAACCAAAATATTACCTTTAATTATACTTTAGATTGTATGGAAAACAGAGACCAAGTGACCAGAAAGCCTCCCAGAAAAGCATAACCAGCCAGACAGACATAACCAATGCAACACCAGACAAAAAAATGAAAACACTGAAACTAAAACCCACTGGCATTTTTTACCTTCCTTCATTTTCTCGATTGCTTGATGTATGCTCTCCCTGAATTAATTTTCCTGAGCTTTCACCCATCTGGCACATATTTAGCAAGAAACTGAGGATCATATGCTGCATCTCATGCAGTGTAAATTATGACTTTTTCAATTCTGTATGTTACCTGTGCAGTGGTTTTCATCCCAGGGATACACACAGTTCTGGAGTCCATTGCAGACCAGTGTATTATTTATACACATATTACTGTGGCAAAAGAATGTGTTGGCTTCACAGGGGGCTAAAAATGAGAGAAATGAAAAATTATATTAATTAACAAATCATTCAGCTCTCCTCAACAAACACATCTAGGAGTGGATGTGTATTCTGTAATATGAAAAAGCCATACAACACATGTTCCTTGAGCATATTAAATATTTGACATGCATCATGGAGAGCACTCAAGTCACAGACTGTTTGTTAGTCTGCGGCAAGAGGTTCTCAGTTTTGTCTAAAATGACTGAACCTTCCCCTAGCATGAATCTCATGGCTGAAGTGGATTGGTTTCCAAACTTTGGTGGGGAGTCATCAATGTGATAGCAACAGTTTAACCACAGATCCAAAACATATCACCTCATGGGCTGCCACAAAAAGAGTTAACTGTATCCCAGACAGATCCAATGTATGGTAAATAACATCTTTTAAAGTTTGTTGCTGAAACTACAATTTTATAAGAAAACTTGTATGACTCAAAGAAGATATGTACTTTCGGGCCCATATCAATGCTGCCTGAACATTTATACACAGAGAAAGTAAAATTATTTTTAAAAAATTTTAGTCATAAGAAAGGCTACTATTAAGAAGCAACCCTTTGATCACAAGTATGAAGATAAAAAAGCCAACAGTCTTCAGTGTCCCTGAAGCCCATGGTCCAGAAGAATCATGCAGATTAAAGCTGCAGGAAAATGGCTTTACTGATGGCCATACATTACTACTGTGAAAAAACCACCTGAAAGCCTTTGGGAGGTACTGTACATGTTTCTAAACTGTGGTGTTTACAGAAGTGTTGGGAGATCATTAGGCGTTGGGGCTGTGACGCTACTACTCCAAAAGTGTATAATAGAGATAAATTACTCCTCATATCTCTTCTTCAAACCCAAAAACCTTCCATCTTTTAGAAGAGCTACAACTTTGTCAGTGTTAAATTGGCAAAAATGAACTCCTTATGTATTTTTTTAGTTCAAGCAACCCAAAAGCATTATAATTATTCTTAAGGGAGAGTTAAAAAATAAACTAAGACCCTTGACTAACCAGAAAGCAGTTACGATGCTCATATTACTGATACTTTGAGCTTGATACTTCATGGAAATTGTTCTCCTCTGAAACTTTAGAAGCATTTCTTATGACAACATAATACACAGCAGAGAGAATAGTTTAGTGGTTTGCAAACGAAGAACAGTACACAGGACTTATATTGTAGAACTTAATGACCCCGTATATCACGTCAAGAAATCCACTTATAAATAAGTGTTTAAGTTGATATATCCATAACTGGCTTATTTGGAGCAGTTATGGTGTGATAAGGAAATAGTAAATGGCATCAAAATCAACGTGCACACCCCCAAATATGCAACCACTCACTCAGCTATAACACTGTACATATACTGTATCTCTTGGCCAATGCAGAAGACATCAACCAGCCTGCCCCCTGTTCAGTTTTTGTTTTCAAATCTGGTATACCATCTCCTGAGGTGCAGTGAGCCTGGTCACATTTTAAATTTGTTACAGAAAGGATTCTACTTTATGCTGTATTGATCAGAAGAGCACATATGTGTATTAGAAAGGGAGGATACTTAGGGACAGTCCTTATCTATCTGTTGCTGTCATTTGGGGACAGAGAAGGCTGAGCCTGGAGCATACTGTGCCACATCATGATGTGACACATCACGTAAGTAACACATCAGAGGCATAATCATCCTTTCACACTCGAGCTGCAATCCCTGTTTCCAGGCAAGGTGAGGATCTTTTGGGATGTTTCCCACATGCAGAAACAGTCTCACTGCCTACTCTAAGCAAAAAAAAAAGTGAGAAACCTAAGAAGATGTAAAGAGCCTCCCATTGAACATACAAAGTGTACCAAAAAAAAAAAAAAAAGACCCAAATATCACACCGATTAAGTACAAGTAGTGATATGGGAACAAGGGGGAAATATTAAAAACAAAAGCAAACAAACAAATAATTGCAGGATTAGGAGAGATAATACTATTAAAGCCACAAAAAAAAAAGAAAAGAAAAATTACCAAAACACCAAAAAACTTTCAGAGTGGCATGAAGCATCTTAGAAATGAACTGAGAAGGACAGAGTGATGTCTGAATTCAGATATATAGTGGCGGTAAGTAGAAAAGGAGAACAAAAGGTAGGTAGCAAAGAACTGAAAGGAAGAGGAAGAAGGACAAAATTCTACAGGAAAAAACAATATCAATTGGTTATTTCATTTTGCACTGAAAGAAATAATGAGATTTTCTATCAAACTAAAATATTAGGAAAAGTTTCAGAAATCAGAGAAAAATTAAGAGCAATAAAAAAGACCTTTTCTTCAGATTTGAGAAAAAAGAATAATTATGCAAAGAGGTGACAGGGACATCTGCAAACAAAAGGCAAGAAAAAGGAAGAAGAAAGAATAAAAATGTAAGTTTTCCTAAATTGTGCTATTGAACAGCTGAGGCAAAAAATGGTATGTGAATAAATGTCAAAACAAGATGAATAGTGAAGCAAAGCAATTTCAGAGCCAGTACAGCAAACTTAGCATGAGAGAAACCCAAATGTAAGATTCAGAAAACAAATGACAAGCAACCCCCTCTTCTTCATGTTTATAAATTTAAAATAGCCAAGTCTTCTCTGTGGTCCCATGAACCTGGAGTGATTAAGCTGGACAAGAAGTCAATATATTTCCCCCACTCTAATTAAGGTATTTTGTTGGAATGAATGAAATCATCAAGGCAAGTTGAAAATTTGTCAGTCCTTTTGTACATTGGAGGAATTTGCTTTCTTGCCCAAAAAAAGGCACAGCAAAGGAATCTTGGGATGCTACATGAAGAATATTTTAGTAATACCAAAAAGATAAATCAGCTGGCAGCAAACCAGAATCTTCTACAGCAAGATGGATGTGGTCCTGATGCAGTCCTAAAGCTGTTGAAGAACCCAGGATGGCAGTGGAATCAAGCAGTATATGACGGCAAAGTTGTGGATGTTTTCACAAAAGGAAACTACTGCTATCATTAACTTCAATTCGATAAATCAGCACAAACATCTCCACACACCAGAAGCTGTACTCTATCACTCCATGGTCTTCCCCATCACCACATAAATGGCCTTTACATGAGAGAGCAGCAGGAATGCAGAGAGCTCACCCAGATGAGGAGCCAAGCGGGTTTTTGGTCATGATTGGTGGAAAGCTCAGTGGACTGCCTGGACTACTTGATCAGGAACAAGAAGTCAATGAAATCTTCTTCAGGCAGAAGGAACTAGCCTCATGATCCCAGGCCCTGGTCCTGATAGGGATTTCAACCACGTGGTCTGTAGAGGGTAACACAGCAGGGCACTAGCAATCCAGGAAATTTCCAGAGTGCACTGATAACTTCCTGACACAGGTAATCAAGGAACTGATGAGCACAGCTCTGCTGTGCTTTGTGCTTTTATAAATTAGAATTGGTTGGGAAAATGAATGTCAGGAGCATGAGATGATGGTGTTCAAGATGCTGCCAAGAAGGAATTAACCAAACAGCACGATCATAATTCTGGGCCTCAGAAAATCAAAAGTTCACTGTTGAGGGACCTGGATGGACAAATGCCATGGTCGGTGGTCCTGGAAAGATACAGTTTCAAGGAGACTTGGTTGATTCTGTAAGATCACCTTCTCCAAGCTCAGCAGTTGTCTATCTGGACAGGCCGAAAATTAAGTGAAGTTAGCAGTTATCCTGCATGGATGCACAATGAGCTCCTGACTAAACTCAAACATAGAAAGGATACATATGAGAGATGGCAGTAGGGCAGCATGATCCCAGCAGAAATATGACTTCTCTGAGTGGAAGGGGACCAGGTTAGGGAATATTTAGCCTGGACAGATATGAACCCCTGGGTCCTGATGTGATGTCCCCAGTAGGTCACTCACATCATTATGAAGCCACTTTTGGTTATCTCTGAAAAGTCATGCTGATTGAGGCCTCAATGGGCTGCGCAAACAGGAACTTCAAGCAGATCATCAAAAGGAAATGTAAAGTCCTGTGCCTTGGGAGGAATAATTTCATGCACCAGTACGTGCTGGGGACTGACCAACTAGGAAGCAAGTTTGAAGGAAAAGTTCTGGTATGCAGTAAGGTCACCTTGAGCCAGAAATGTGCCCTTGTGGCAAAGAAGGCCCCCATTATCCTGGGCTGCATTAAAAACAGAACTATCAGCAGGCTGAGAGATATGATCCTTTCCCTCTGTTTAGCACTGGTGAGACCACGTCTGCAGTGCTGTGTCGAGTTCTGGGCTCCTCGGCACAGAAGGAACACGGATGTACTGCAGTGAGAGGCCGTGAAGGCTTTTAAAGGCTTGAGACATCAGAGATATGTGGAGAGGCTGAGAAAGCTGGGACTGTTCACCCTGGAGCAGAGAAGGCTGGAGCAGGCTCTTGGCAATGCATCCAAACACCCACCAGGAGGGACTAAAGAAGACGGAGCCAAGCTCTGCTCAGCAATGCCCCCTGACAAGACAGGAAGCAATGAGCACTAAAGGAAATACAGGAAATTTCCTTTAAATGCAACAACTAACTTTTGGGTTGAGGCTGGTCAAACACTGTGCAAGAGCTGGTTTACCAACAGAGGTTGTGGCCACCACTGAAGATGTTCAAAACCCAGCTGGGCACAGCCCTGAGCCACCTGATGTATCGAGTCCTCCTTAGAGCAAAAGGATTGGGCTAGCCCATATCCTGGAGTCCATTCCCTTCTTCTGTGTCCCTCTGAAAAAACCCTAACTTCATAATTAGATTAAAAGTAACAGCTGGGAACATACAATTGTGTTATTTCTCCTGTGTCCCAAAGCTGCCTTAAGTCAACCTCTACCAAGGTACTGGCCTAGAAATAAGTGAGACAGCATATTCAGCATGATGAACAATTCATAATGATTATAACACAACTGAGCAAATTAGAATTGCACATATAATTCAACCCTATATATTTTAATAAAGTTAAGTCTCTAATAAATTCTTTGATTTTTACAGCATGAAAATAATATAATCTAAGTTAAAGCACTAATTAAAGAAAAATATTCTTAAGTTTCTTCTTCTAGTTTGGATTTGAACCAATAATTATATTTATATAAAATAAAGTTTTTATGAAATCATTTGTTCAATATTAAAAATTTTAAACATTTTCATTCTGCATTATTTCTGATGAAAATATTTTCTTTTTATGAATGTGAGTGCTATGTGTAAGAATGCTTTGTATCTTAATATACAAACAAATTTTATAATTCTTGAATTCATTATAATGTAACGTCTCCTGCTTTGCAACAGCTATTTACACTGAACACAAGATGGTGCCCTTACCCTAGAAGATATATAAGAGTTAACAAGAGTAGACAGGATATCCCAGAGTCTTTTTCAGGTTTAGGAAACCTATGTTTAAAAAACCCCAACTATAATAATAAGAACCCTATTTCTGTTATCGGGGATGTAAATATGTTCTGTTTCTAGTAAAATTTAGGAGATTGTTGTATTATTCATATTTCCAGAAGGTTTCCAGCATAGTATTCAAAAAGGCTTCTCTTTGGTATTTGAAGGTTACTGCTTTCAAAATTCTTAAAAATTGAACCAATGTAGTTGTCTGTATTTTCTTACTATAGAAAGATTTTAGAAATGCATGTGCCCATAATCTACATAACCTTTTTAATTTATTAACAAAAAATGAATATTTTAATCCTGAATAGCCCTAAGGCAGAGAAACAAAAATTGCATTAATAGTTCTTCCATATGTCATCTTTACAAAGCAACATGAAATAAAAGCAGTCATAATTTATATTTTAAAAATAAGTTATACTGGTTTCACTCAGACAATAAAATAAACAGTCACAAGTAAGGCATTCCAGTTTATACTATAAAATGACAATATTTGTAAAGCTGTATGGAAATTAAATATTCCATGTTATTAATAATTATTATACTATTGTGATATTATTACATAAATAACAAAAAACGTTATCTCTGTGCATTAAACAGCATTTTGTTGGGTCGTGCAGGATACTCTAGGTATAGACTGCAATCATGGGCAGGCCAAAATATTTTTACAAGATGGAGCTAAAAGCAGATTTGTTATGGAACTGGAGTGCAGCCTGGCTGTTCCACTTCAGTGCAGTGCTTTCCTCAGTGTATTTCTCAGTTTCTCAGCACCATCCACAGTTAGAGGCAACTCCTTTGCTTCCAGGGTGTGAACCAGCTCTGAGCAAGCCAGCCCGGGTGTCTGTGCTGTACTCCATTGAACCGTGTGGATTTACCCTTTGAGCCTGTTTCAAGGCAGGGATTTCAGGCCAGGACTGGATAATCTTAGACAAATGCCCTACCCTACTTGTTATTTTTAGGCTTATCTCTCTCCCTCCTTTCCCCCCTTCCTTTCTTTTCATAACATTTTTGAAAGGTCTTGCTTCCTCCTAAGGGTGAATGGGAAAATTCTGAAATCTTAACAATGGGTAGATGTGAGAAACATTTTACACTGAAGTCGTTAGACATTTCACACCTACTCCTCCTCTACTCAAGATAGCTCATTGCATCATGCTCTGCACAGGAATTCTTTATGTACAGATCATTTGGATTTTCCCATTGTCCTTTAATGAAAAATAGGGCTTTCTCTCCTCCACAAGAGAAGGAAAAATTAAATTCTTCAGATGTTCCTTGAATTGCCATTGAAACAGAGGAAGTTTTTTATCAGTCTCTTCAAGGAAAAATATGATTTATTGAGAGACAGTTTCACTTGCTTTATTAAAATTATAAAATATTAAGATTGTTTTAGTACTGTACACTGCAAGTATATTACCTAAACTAAAATTATTATCTTTCCATTTTCACTAATGAAAAAAAAACCTTATTAAAATACAGCTATTAGAAACTTGAAAACGAGATGTTCTTAATACTGAGTGTTTTCTCAGTCACCTTCAGACAGCTCTGTGCAAGATAAATGTAACTTTTATGGGTGGTTAATACCATATACAGATCAATAATCTAGTCATTAAAAAACACCCATATGTGGTTTCACATTTTGTTGTTTGGGGGGTTTTTGATATAAAAACTCACCAGAGAATGGCAGCTCAGGAGCATGTGCTCAGAGCTCCAGCCTGTGTTCAGTTTATACACTCTGGGCACCACAAACAATTATTTTGTTCAGGGTCAGGGAGTCACTGGGGTGCTTAGCCGGTGAGGTTTTTTCACTAAAGATAGCTGCAAATAGCACAGAGGAGAAGAAAATCACAGATGAGTGCTCACCAGTAAGGAAGCAATCCCAATGGTTTCTTTTAAAAATATTAGTGTGGAAGCAGAGAGCAAAACCAGCAAAACTGCAATCTGTTTACATTCCTAAGTCCTTGCAAAGGGAAACTGACTCTTCACATGTTGCACTAACACCTTGCTCTTCCCTTTTTCAGTACTTCCCTTAGCTTTACCTCAAAAAACACGGTCCCTAGCACTGCATATCTGCAGCCCCTTTTCCCCGTGAAAGAACTGCCCATGCTGGGTGATCACCTTCAAGTCTGTAAACAAGGACTTGAGTGCTGTTACTTGATCAAACTGCACAATTCTATTCTAAACACGGTCTTAGATTTCTATCCAAATATGGGTTTTTTTAATAAAAATAAAATAAGAATGATAGAACTTGTGCTCCATTAGGAAAGTCTCATGTGACAGGGCTCTAAAAACAGACTTAGAGCTCAAAGGGACAACAAATAAGAGAAGGAATGAAGTTTTTCTGGTCTGGGGTTTCTGGTGCAGGGTTATGGGCACAGAAGGAAGCCATGCTACCAAAGAGCAGTCAGAGGTGAGAATGTGAACATCTTGACTGCTGTGCATACAGAGGGTTTTTCTCTTATCCCATATGCCCTGGTTCTACAAATCTGCTTTTAGGCTAAAGCGTAGGTGTGTCTGCTGAGGAGCAGCTCTTTGAGAAGCTGTAGGTGGAGCATGTCTGTCATTAATCAGGCTGGAGATCACTCTTCAATCATGGAAAATGAAATGAACAGTTAGTCAGTGGGTGAGAAAAACAAAGACTCATTTTTCAAGTCTTCTTACCAGATGAACAGACACCTTTAGATTATACCAGCTTTTTTGTTTACCTTTTACTGATTCTTATATTAATTTATTGGATATTTAAAATCTAGTGCAGACAGTGACTCCCATGCACAAAAATATGATTATGCTTAGAAGATATATTCCAGATTAAAAAGGTGAGGACATAAGAAGACAAACCCCACAATGACAGCTGGAATAGCTAATAATGCTGATAATGAAATATCAGATCATCACTACAAATTATCACACATTAAGAATTAATCGGTTATTAAGTGTTACTTAGAGCTCAACTACTATTTTGACTATGAGAATCATTCTTGATTTCTGGTGCAGGAAGCTAAACAACCTCATGCATTGTATGCCTTGCCTTAAGACATATTTATAGCACTGCTACTCTGAAAACATCACTGTGAGAGGTTTGGAAACTTGTAAGACCACTTTTTAGATGCCAACAAAAAAATGCTTACATATTTTAAATGGATTTGGAGCACAGTTATCAAACCATATGAAAATAACCATATAAGAAATATCTTTAATATTTCTCTGTTCTACACAAATGTCAAGTCCCCAGGAAATGGCTCTGTAAAAAGAATTAACACTGAACAAACTTACACTGAAAGAAAACAATGCTCAGACTACCCCTTCCTGTACACAGAGCCTTGTGTAAGGGAAGACTCACAGTCTCAACAGACTAACTCCACACTAAGGAAAGGAACTTGGGGAGCAACAGATCACAACACCTCCTGGTCATTCCAACAGGAACAGTAAATACAGGAATTCTACTTTGTCACTCTTTCCCATGCACGTTACTGCAACATAAATGTCATCTTCTATTTTGTTCCCTTCTCAGCTCTATCTGAACAAAATAGAATTTTTTTCCTCTTTCTTTGTCCCCGAATAGACACACAGGTGTCTGTTCCCTGATGCACATCTCCCTGAATGAGGTCTGACATTCCTTCTCTTCCATGCAGATGATCTAATTATTCCCACACGCTGCTGAAAGACGCTGTGGTTTACATGCCACGAGCTGTGTCTCAGTGACATCTGTTCCAGCCGACTCCTGACAGCCAGCACCGGGATGTGGCATGGGGCAGCACTTAGGGACAACTGACAAGACACTGAAAGTACCATCTGCAGCACCTTTACATCTTTAAAGTCAATTCCCAGCATTAAAATCGCAGATGCAGTTTCGCCTACTATTTATGAGCAGGCTATGGAAACATATTTCAAAGCACTATTTAGCCTTTAATAATTTTTCAGCTTTTAGTGAGCAATGACTCTTCAGAGTAAATTTGCAGAAAGCACATCATGTTAGTGTTTTAAATTTCCCAGTCAGAATACTGTTCAGTATAAACTATCATCTGCTTACAAGAAAGGAGTAGCTCATAAGATGTAGCATGTCAGGTAAATATATTAGGAATACTGTAAGAGAAAAAAAAACCCACATTTTTCCTTATTATCCTTTAAAATATGAGAGCTTTGCAAACATACACTTATTCAAACCTTCATTTCAAGTTAGTCATTATAGTGCTTCACTCTCCAGTTCTTTATATGCTGTGAACCTCCAGTGTCTATGCAGTTGTTTCTAAGGTAACAGATCAAGATGCCTTGTGAAAAAAATGAATCAGATCTTGAATATTCAAGACATCTCCAGTTGCAGAAATGAGAAAAGGGCAGCAGCATCTCAACCAAGGGTTCTCAGTGTCTTTTAGACCCCTGCCTGATTTGCAGGCAAGAAAAATATAATCCACCCTAAGGCTGCAAGTGTGAGAGTACAGTGGCGCATGCAGTTTCAGGCCTGTAAACTGTCAGAAATTTTTAATCAGAGCCTTAATTAAGGAATTACGGAGGCTGTTCTCAACAGAGACTCGTTGCCTCATTGCAGGGTACACACACAGAGAATACAGATGAAGAATGTATTTGGTGGGTTGAGCCTTCATTCCAACCACTGACAGTCACAAAGAAATCTTTCTGTCAGACACATGATGTACAAACCAATAACACATTAAAAATTAACATGAACCAGCATGTGAAAATAAATGTTTATACACCTTTCTCAAGAGGCCAAATATATGTTATTCCCATCAAAGTAAACAAATTGGTATCTTTCACAGGTCTTTCACAGGATTATCTGGGTCAATCATTTCCAGCGAATGGAATTATTTTGGTTTTTTGAGGGATTTTTGTGATTGGTTTGATTGTTTTCTTAAACTTTATAGAACTACATTTTGTCTCTTTCAAAGGCTGTTTTGCTTTTTATCTGAGTCCAGAATTCATATAAAAGTATAAATGCAGGTAAGACACATAAAGAGAATATTAATCAAAATATAAAAGGCTTTTAGAAAGCTTTTGTTGCTACAAAAAACCCCTAAACTCTTTGCTTAACAATATCTGGCATACGTGTTCATTGATATATGCATACACCCACTACCTGTGATAAAACAATCATAAGGTACTTTTCAAATGCATATCATAATGAGATCTAAAAAATCAAATTCATAGAAAATTATCAGACTTGATAAAAACCTTCAGAGCTGTATTATTTTCCATGTTGTGCAAGGAAAACTTACATGGTAGCTTGGGGATCAGAAAAAAGTCACAGTTACATGACTGGACAGGTCATGACCACTTGTACCTGTTTTCCTAGTTTTGAATTCTGTGGTCTGTCTACTGCATTACAAATTATTGCTCACTACAAATGCTTGGAATAAAAAACTGTTCCGAATATTTGCATAGCTTGTTTGGCAACACAATTCAGTGGCTGCTCTGCATGAAGAAAGTATTAACAGATTTTGGGACTTGTATCATTTAACAAACTGAAAGGCAGATGCATTGATTAGGGTCTTACGTTCTTGGAAAGACGTGAAGAGCATCTGGAATCGGCTGTTCCGACTGCCTTCATCTGCCCACATGCGGATTACACCCAGACCTGTCCTCAGCATTACATCATTAGCAACAGTGCTGCAAAACTTTGCCTTCAAATCCTCCACGGAGCTGCTTCCGTCATAGACTGCTACAAAATTCCTTTTGCATTCGTTGGAATTCTGCATCTCGTAGTCCAAGAATCGCAAATAGATCTATGAATCAATCAAACAACAAAGGCAACATGTACAGACATTTGAGAATGACTGAAAAAACATTAAGCAACTTTGCTCTACATTGCAGGAGAAAGAATACACAATATCCCTGTCATAATAATTTTTCTGGAGCTGGTGATCCTTTGAAGGCCATTAATATGCAAACTGAGCACTGTTTCTACTTCCTGGTATTTTGTCTTGCTTCCAAGTAGAATCACTCAGAAGATCTAGATATTCCTTTGTTGTTATTCACACTAAGATCCTAATTTCCAAATATATACCTTTTTTCAGAAGTGTGTACAATGGTTCTTCAAGCTGAAGGACAGATAAGCTAGAAATTTCTTCTTTCACTGCTTGGCACAATATTGTTCTGTTACATGACTGACGTGAAATAATAAGGTAAATCATTGTTGCTCCCTCCCCAGAGTCAATGTGTCATCTTCATATGTCTCTGCTACACTGATTCAGGAAGTGAGAATCTGAGAGCCAAGCAGAATTCAATCATTAATCTTTTTATGTTTCCTCAAGGATCTGGCCACCATCTCAGCTCTTCTAAACAAAGTATTATGGTATACATTTTCATAATTTAACACGTTTGAAATCAATCATATTTTGTGGAAACTCCTAGAAACACATGTCTCTTGCATGCAAGCTAAATTGTCTCGTATTGCCCTTTGAAAAGAACCCTTTAAATCTACCTAAAAAGAAGTAGGGATGAGGATAAAAGGCTATTATTGATATTCAAATGTATATGGACTTTAATAAGGAAAACCACCAATTTTAAAAGCAATTGGTTATGCAAGCAACATCAAATATTCCATTCACAAAGAAGGCAAGTACTATTTTCAGTAGAAACATGATACAGAATCAAACTGCCAAGGGTACCCATGAGATTTCAGGAGAATGATACAGAAAGGTGAATTAGGGCAGAAATTGCATTAAAAGGCAGTAAACATACCCAGCATAGAGCTGTATGCATCTTCACTTGAAAAAATAACTAAAAAAGAAACCCCAGTGTATTAGACATCAAATATACTTATTTCCAAACAATTTTATTGACTTCAGGTATTTTTTAATATGCACATAACAAATGCTTAATAAGCTTCTCTGCATTTGCAAAAAGTACACAAGCAGTGCATATCCTAGTAGCAACAAGACTCATAATTTCACCTCATTAATATATTAAAGCTCTTATGGTTTGAGAATTATGTGGTCTTAAGCAGTCTGCCACTGTTTAATAATAGCTCAGATTTTTTTAATGGGCCTTTCCAGGTAGTGTATTATGGTATATTTTCATTCCTTTTTATGCTTTGCATAAGTGTCCCTCTGAAAAGAATATTTGTGAAAAATTTTTACTAGCATATGAAATTATGTATACTAAAGGCACGTCTTTTTTCTAATGTTATTCTTGCAGTAACCCTTACTCATATTCCATCATTTCCATCCTTCAGAAGAGTTCAGAGGAATCTATTTCAATTAAATGGCAGTTAAGCATATTTTACTTTCACCATGTATCCTGGGGTTTACATACTCTAAGTGAAGGAATCTGTTTGTATTGGTCTCTACAAAAAGGAACAGCTAACAGAAATACACAAAGACATATTCAGATGGAAATTTATCAAGGTATAGATTTTATAGTGTTTCTCACTTCATTTACTGGTTGTTAAGTAAACCAGCGAAATGATGCCCACTATTGTGCTGACAGAGAAAGATCCCTCATGAGGGAGAGAGGGATGGGAAGATGCAGAGCCATGATACAAATACCCATGGTGGGGAACACACGAGAGAGCTGCTTCTGTGTCCCTGACCCCAGATCCTGCTGCTCAAGCAAGGGTGTAGCAGTCCCTGTGCAAACCTGGCACGCAGCCTCTCCTGGGAAGCTGCTGAGACAGTCCATAGTCCTCCTCTGCATAACTCAGGGAATTAAATGTGCCCCTTGCTTTGCTTTTCTCAGTTAACAGGAGCAATCTGCTTCAGACAGGTGCCTCCGTGCTTGCCAGCCTTGTCACAGGTAATGCAATGAAATTCTCCTGCAGCTGATTATATGCAATATTGCATGCATGTGGCTGTTTCCCAGGAAGAGAAGCATGTCACATAGATGGCTCACAGAAAGCAGAAGGCTTGCAACATGCTATTGTCATGAATCATTATTTTTACTCTTTATATATGCCTATCATATGTACACCATTTCTATTTATATGCCATATACATACATACACAAATATATGATAGACTACAAAGATATAATGCAATGTATCACGTCACATTTTAATCTATTCCCCTCTTCAGGAAAGCTCATATTTACTCAGAAAAAGATTACATTAATCTGATGGCAGAACAATAGTAAAACTATACCTAATGGGTGACAGACCTCTCACACTTGTTCACATGTTCTCTATTCCTATCCTGCTGCTTTTTATTCATGCATTTATATGTACAAGTGTATGTGCATATACACATATTTTAAGCACATGTAATTCTTGTAAAGGGTGTCCCATTTCAGTATGGACATGTAATTTTTATGAGTTTTCATTCTTACAGGAAACGTGCAAATCCTCACTGTGATTACAAAATACCAGCTCTCCCAGCAATTTACAGCATTCATCAATTATTCCTGATCTGTTCAAACACACTGTTCATACAGCAGTACAGACAAAATCCTGTTTCTATGGGCTTATCATTTGACATTCTCTAGTTTCTGGAGGCACACTAGCCTTATAAAATAGTAAAATATTTCTTAGAGTAGGAGCCATAAATACTGAAAAGGAATCAAGAGAATAATAACTCAGCATTTTGCTTTGAGTCTTTCAGTGAAGAAGCCAACACCTTCAGTTCTTCCCAAGCCTGAATTCTGCTGTCAGTCACACCAGTTCATTCCTCTGTTGAGAAATTCAGCCAAAACCATAACATATGTAGAGCTGGTAGGTAGTTAAACCTCTGGAAAGGAATATTTGACTTAAAAATCTACGTCTGTACTTTAGAAGAAAGATGCCACCTTCTCCAATGGCATGAAGTTTCATATATTAGAGAAAATAAGTTCATGATATTCTGAGGTGAATTGGAGCTTCATTCTCATAATTGCCTTTGGAGATGACTACTCCCAGAACTTTATATAAAATATTGAGGACTTGATGCAACACACCCTGAAATCAGTGGGTATCTTTCAATCTACTTATTTGAATTAGACCTTTGGCTTAAGACTGCAGTGGATTTTTAAAAACTAGAAACTGATTACACAAACTGACAACCTGATATTGGATCAGATTTTATTTTAAAGAGCTGGAATAATTTAATTGCATTTGCACGCCTCTGCCAACTTTTATGGTTTTATTGCTATATATTTGCCATTGTTCCTGTCACTGGCTGTAAGACCCACACTGGCAGAAGAAAATGACTAATAAATTGAGTTCCCCAGGGAAAGAATAAAACTGATTATATGACAAACTCTTATCTAATGCAAAATGTTCCCTATACATAGCTTTTTGAAATCAGCGGCAATATTCTCATTACTTTCACTGGTATGTGGATGTCACTAAAACAAATTCATCAGAAAGTGAGAGAAAAATTACCAATATTACTGGTTATTTAATTTACAGAGACCTTAGCCATTACTTCTACCAGCTGTGGATAAGAAACTTTGTTCCCCTGAAACAAAACGAACTAAAGAAGAGGTCACAGATTCAAACACCACCATCTGCCTTCATTAAGCATTTTTTCATTGATGCCAACAGGAGCTTTTGGAATGAACATTTCCATAGATACCGACACATTATATTAGCATAATCGAGGCATTCTTGCTGAAGAGAACATCTTGTTTGAAAGAAAAAGCATAACTTCCATATCTTCTTCTTTCACATTTTTGTTGCAAAGTTTTAATAAGACACTTTCTTCAAATCATCAGCTCCACATTACTTAGAAGAGTGGGATGCTCAAGTATTAGATTTACTGAGTTTTGAGATGTCACTGCAAATGCCAATGTCATTAGCAACAAAACTGATAAAGCCTCACTGCAACTGTGGCATATGTAATTTACACTCGGTCACATTATATTTTAAATAATTCTCTTGTCACCTTTAAGGTTTGTATTGCCACTATAAATAATAATCAAAAAAGGGAGATGCTGGGTAAGTTTTATTATTTTTTTAATTTAAATTTGAAATCAACAGAAATCTCTGACTGAACATATTAGGAAAAAAAACCCCAAAATGATTATAAAGTACGAATAATGTATCTTCTCAGTAAAATGGTCAGATTATAATCTCCTCATAGTGAATCACTTTTGATGAGTTCTGCTTTTTAATCAGTCACTGAAGGTTAGGGATGACAACATGATTGATCAGGCCAGTCAGGGAAAGCTTCAAACCATACCCCAGCATATCAGACTTAATATATGTGCACAGACACTCAGTCCCCTCAAACCAAACCAAACAAAAAGCCATCGTTCAGCTGCCAAAAGCAATTTAGACATAAGAGAAAAACCTCCTCTTCATCCAAGCATAATGTCCAGATTTTGCATATTCAGCTTCTGGGTTCAGTCAATTCACTTGTAAGCACAGGGCTGGGTTAAATTGTCCCATTGCTCAGTGATCAGGTACAGCGCCTGCTTTATGCTGCATCTTTTCCAGCTCTGTGTGATTAACAAAGTACTTTCAAGATGATACCTCCAGTACTTAGGCCTGGGAAACCCAGTTTTTTAAAGCAGATTGTGCAACACTAATTAATCTCCTTCAAGGCAACCGGACACCAAGTACACCAGCCTAAAATGCATATTACTAATGATGCTTGAATTTGTCTTCTGAAATGGTTTGATCTCTTGCTTGGATGCTAAAATCTTTTTTCAATCAACATTACTTCAATGCAGAAGTGTTAACAACACACGTTCTGTTTGGATTTCTGTTTGTTATTTGGGGGGATTTTTCTGCATTTTTGGTCCTTCTGTTACTAGTCTGGGACCATGTTGTGCAGACAGAGAGCTCCATACCTCATATTTTCTTCTCTTCTGGAGCTTGGAGAATACTGTCTGTCAAAGATGACAACTTTACATGGTACTTCTAAGACCCTGTGATTCAAGCCAAGGCTCACATATCAGAACCATTTTTATAGACAAGTGAAGCTCTTTGGATTTCTTTGCTTTGTCCTATTTGTTTCTTCAAACTTCTGTGAGTATCCGAGAGTTGACACTTACTCTGTCAAGTCATCCTCATTTGTCTTCAGTACAGTGCAAAAATGCTCACAAGTGAGCAACATTTACATCTCCTTGGTGCTGTTCTGCTTTTTAACACTGAAAACTGGAGATCAAATCCTGATTCTGCTGTTCTCTTTGGCAGACATTTTGTTACTTTCTTCAGTAGCTTTTTAAAATTACATTTCTTAATAGTATTTGGTTTAAGGATGCTGAATTATATTTCTATACCTGAACAGAATAGATTCATGGTAACTTAAAAGTGGCGTTTTTGACAATGTCACTCTGGCGTGTACATTGGCATGCCTTCATAGCAGAGATTCTATATACATGATTCCAACCATGTACTTGCTGTCTTGCACCTTCATCTGAGGAAACCTGCACATAAGTGATTTCAATAGCTTAACATAGGTAAACAGTATTGTCTACTTGTTTAAATACAATTTATTCACCTTGTTCCATAAATACGTATGTTGGCCTTCTAAAAATTCATAATATAAATAATATGCACAGACTTTTCAACTAGTCACTTTCACTTTTAAGACTCCAGGTCTGCATATAGATTGAAGTTGTGTTCAGACTGCCTTCTACACTTAGAGGAAGTTTGAGTTCTGCATTATCTTTATATTAGTAAGCTTCAGACCTTCTTCGGAGATGGAGATCGTCTGAAGCTTGCAAAACTATCTCTGGCTGTTAGGTTATTCAGCCTTTAAATTTTATTTTCCTCTAACATTTCAAGAATCAACACTCAAGCAGCTCCTATTAAATTTTAGTGCACTAATTAAAGCTTCTCTTCTACACCTGATTAAAAAGTCTCCCAAAATTAATATATGGTAGTCTGCCAGTGCCGACAGCTTAAACTGCTTTTCTTGAAGGTCTCATCTAAGAGCACAAATTTCCACTTCACACGGGAGAGCAGAAAATGTTTTGGTTTAGTCAGATCACTTTAAACAGACTCAGTCCCAGCTCTGCAATTTGCTTCACCTCATGTTTCCTCTTAACTGTCTAGGAAATTCAGGCACAACCACCCAGTCTCTCCAGGCTATACTCAATATGAATGTGGGCACCTGGAACCAAAAGAGCCATCTCTCCGTTTGGTCAGGAGCATGCCAGGTAGCAGCACTAACCCTTTTTAAACTTACAAGTGTCACACTGGGTCACACTGGGCGACACTGCCCCGCTCCCAGCCTCATTCCGCACCACCCCAGCCCTGCCCACTGCCAAGCTGCTGGCCAGCTTGCACTTGGGCCAGCCCCACTGCCCCGACAAGTCCAGCCACCTCTACACCCCAGCCACCATGGCCAGGCCTGTCCAAGCCTCATCAGTCATGCCCTGGTGCTGTGGCCTCCCTCATCCTGGCCCCCTCGCATGGGCTGTGTTCCCCCTCCCACTGCTCCCCACTGGCTCTGCTCGAAACAGAAGCCACCACTCACTGGCAGCTCTGGGTTAAGGATGCTGCCATAATACTCACACTAAATACTCATTCATTGACACTTCGGGTTTCTCAATCTTTTGTGTTAAGTCTTGCATCCTATAACCTTTGTCCAATATCATGTTCAGGTGAGGAAAGAGAATTAGGCATCACTTTGCCTAACTACCTAATAATTCCATTTTATTTCTCATATTGCAAATAAAGAGGCTACTCCTGCTGTTTGTTCAGTCTAAACATACTTTTTGCTTATTCTTCCAGAATAGATTATTTCCACTGGACTACATTAAAATAATTCCTTCTTTGATGCTGTTTTCTGAGGTGCCCAGAGCTTCTGATAATAGTGTTTTTAATAGCACTGCTTACTGTTTTTTTTTCCAGCATAAGAATATCTTATTTGTAAATGTTTTATTACTCTTACTATCAAATTCTGCTGTCTTATTTTTTCTACAGAGCCTCTCAAAGAACAACCATGACACAAAGGCATCTTGCTGGGAAAGTTACCCATCAAAGGGAGAGCTACTTGAGCACAAACATGGTTCTGTCTTCCTGGGGGGGCCTCTGCTGACCCACCCAACACAGAAAAACACTTGTTGATATTATCCTCCAATACTCCACCCTTAACAGAACGTAAGAAAACTAGAATTCTATTCATTTTCTTATTTTCTATTCCTAAATACAAAATCTTTTCTTATCCACTGCTTGTAGCCAATGATATCTCTGAAATTCTTCAAATCCCTGTGCAATAAGCTTATGCACTTCCTTCTTTGGGCTTTGTTCTACACTGAAGAATTTTCAGATGAGGAAGTTCCCCCAGAATTTTACTGCTCTGGGTGGATTAGCACTTTCAGTCAGCAGCTCTCTTCTTAATTTTCCATTCTTGCTCTGAATACTAATTGCAGTCACATTCTACATGAAGTGCAGAACCCCCAGTATTACTCTACTCGAAATTCACAGCTATCTTACTCAGCAGGAACTGACTTTGAGTGATTACAAGAAACACAGACTTTTCAACTAGTCACTTTCACTTTTAAGACTCCAGGTCTGCATATAGATTGAAGTTGTGTTCAGACTGCCTTCTGCACATAGAGAAAGTTCGAATTCCGCATGCATTTTCAGATTCATTTTTCTTTGTGTGTGTGTGTGATATAAGGTAATCAGTGATGGCTCTATTTTAAGTGCGTGCAACGAATTTTCTGCTCTCTGTCCCATTCCAGCTGACTGAGGATAGAATCATTAGACCCAGACCATCAGTTTGAATCTCAGGCTTAGAGACCTCAAGTACACACTTCCTGGCTGATCTCATTGCTCATATATTGAGCTCAGACTTGGCTTGAATCTGGAATTGGAAACTAAGGGAAGGACTTGCATCTTGTTTCTGCAGACAGTTTAGATTGGATGAGCTTACGCCAAATGAAATTGCAAGCAACCCACCTTCTGGCACAGTTTAATTAAGAAACTAAAGATGAAAAAGTCCAACACAAACTCTCTCTGAGAAACTCTCGCCTTTTAGGCATAATTCCCAGTAACAAACTGTGCAGCCCAGAGTACAGGAACATGTGGATTTGAAGATGTCTGCAGAGTTCTCACTGTTCTTAGCAGGAGAGCTTGTTTTCATAGGTGCAAGCTGACATAAATTAAAATGATGTCACTAAATAATTGTACTGAATATGTCATTAATTCAAGGTTAGATAAGGACTAAGGAAGCTGACTGTAAAACATGGACAATAGGTTCCTGTTCAATTGAATCAGACCCATAAACAATCTTATCATAAATCTTACTTCATACAAATTTCTTTAAAATTTATCCACTTGTTCCTCCTTCATTAATATCTGTATATTTTTCAGGTTGTCCCAGTATGATGATACCATAACTGCACATTTTTGCATCTATACATGTATATACCTGTCTGTGAGTATATAAATATATCTGTTTGAAAATCACACTATGTTCAAATGCTAAATTGGACTTACCCCTCAAAGATGGATGTAGGCCTGAAAAATCTTTTTTTTCTAGCTTGCTGTGAAACCTTTCAACTCCACACTAGGAAACACTGATTTATATGCTTTTATATTGCTCAATCTCTCCACCCAGATAATTCTGTAAGATGGGAACAGCAGGATCCATCAAGAGATGACCCAGCCCAGCCCTCTGCCTAAAGGTAGGATTATTAATGTTTCTCTCATTTTTCACAGCTTGTTATCTAACCTGCACTTTCAGACTGCGAACAATGCCAGCTGAACCAACTTTCTCAACCAAACATTCATAATCCCCTCCCTAATGTTTGAATTTTTCTTCCTTCGCATCTAGCCTGAAACTTTCTTTCAGAGTGTGGGAACCTGAGTTATCCTACAGACATGGGCATCAGAGGATTCCTTCTTCCTTGTAAAAGCCTTTTATTACATTACACTCCTTCACAAAATCTTCTAGATGACAATAAATAACATTCAGTATTACTTCATTTTTTTCTAAAATTTTCTTGTTGCTCTCCCTTCCAGATGCCCTTCAGCTAGGACCTGCTTCTTGGAATGCAACACAACTAAATGCACATATGGAAGTTTATGGAGAATTAATGAATTTTAATTTTTAGCCCTATAGTAATGTGGCATTCTTCTCTTACACACTGTATTTACAGTTACATAAATATCCAATTTGGAGTTTTACATCAGAACTGAATTATGGATAAATACTACAGGTAGGTAAAATTGGGGTTTTTAGCAGGGCTTTGAATCATATAGAACTTTGGAATTAGATCAAGTAAGATCATCAAAATAACATTATCTGATCAACCAATCATAAACTTGAGTTAAGACTATAGGGAAATATTATTGGCTTATTTAATTGTACTGATTCTAATAAGTACAATTCTGTGTTTGTCTGGATTTTTTCTACTAATACCTAAATACATCCTAGAATAGTTTAAGTTGGAAGCAACCTATAAAGGTCATCTGGTCCAACTCCCCTGCCATGAGCAAGGATGTCTCCAACTAAATTCAGCTGTTCAGAGCCCTGTCCAACCTGGCCTTGAATGTTTCCGGGGATGGTCATTGACCACCTCTCTGAGCAACATGATCCAGCAGTTTCACAACCATTATTGTAAAAATGTCTTCCTCTTATCTAGTTTAAATCTACCCTTTTCTAGTTTAAAACACCTTGTCTTATTGCTACTGATAAAAGATTTGTCCCCTTTTTTCTTAGAGGCTCCCCTCAAGTACTGGAAGGCTGCTATAAGGTCTCCCCAGAGCCTTCTCTTCTCTGGACTGAACAACCTTTCCTCTCTAGCCTTTTCTCACCGGAGAGGTTCTCCATTACTTTCACGATTTTTGTGGCCCTCCTCTGGACCTGCTCCAACAAGCTCATGTCTTTTCTGTGCTGAGGACCCCAGAGCTGGATGCAGTGTTCCAGGTGGGGTCTCACCAGAGCAGAGCAGAGGGGCAGAATCCCCTCCCTCACCCTGCTGCCCACACTGCTCTGGATGCAGCCCAGGACACGTTTGTCTTTCTGAGCCCCAAACACACATTGCTGGCTCATGCCCAGCCTTTCACCCACCAGCACCCCCAAGTCCTTCGCGGCAAGGCTGCTCTCCATCTGTTCTTCCCAAAGCTTGTATCAATACTGGTATTTGCCCTGAATGAATATAAATTGCATATAACACATGGATAATCATTCGTCAGTCCAATCATCTCATATCACTACTTAGTGTAGCAAAATGGGAAGCTCATCTACTTAATTGAAAACCTCTATCAATATTAATTTTATCCAAAACTAAAAAAAAAGTTATGACATTAAAGTATATTCTGGAAAGAATTTATCTGTAGTCTTTATGAGCCAATTCTTCTCCTAAACTTCCCCAATAGAGAATGCTGATACTAATGACTTTTCCTCTTCTGGAAACCTTTCCTGAAGAGAACCCTTCAGCATTCCTCCATGTGTTATACTGATGATGAAACAATTACATATTCAGTACAGTCTCCTCACTGAGATTATATAAAAAACCCCTTATCTGTTTGAAGACGGCAGAGAGTAGTGCATATAAAAATTCTACTTTCTAAAACCTTTCCTGTCCAATAAAAGACAGCTAGAAAAAGTATACTGTGGGGTGTCTTTTACACAGTGAATGAAATTAGGTGGGAGGCATAAAGCTGTTCCTATTGCAAAGAGGGGAGAAGTGGTAGTGTAGCCAGCAACAATTAATGCATATCATAACTGATAAGTTACAGATAAGAGAGAAAATCAAGGGGAATCCAAGAAAAGTATTTTTAAATTCATCGCAGCTCTCTCATGTTTCTTACAAAGCCCTGGCTTGCTGACTGTGGAGAAAAAGAAATGAGAACACTCTTTTTGTCTGTGTCTCTAAACCAAAGGAACTAAAGGCTTCATACAGAGGAACATGAATTTACCTTGGGTCCATTTTCACAGTTCCCAGATGAGAAACAATGATGACCTTAGGGAGCCAGCAGTGTTCCCTTAGTAGTCTCTATGTTAGGTATTTGAAATATATTGAAAATTAAAATTATAAGATTACTTCCCACTTAAGAAAAGACATTGATTCTTTAAAAATATGAGCAAAATTAAAGATGAATTTAAGAAAATTACTTATGGCACAAAAAGCACATTAGCACTGCCCAAATCATCATTTATGGAGAAAGGTGGTTGTTTTGGCTGAGATGACAAATTACCTTTCCACAGCAGAAGGAAAAAAATAGTTTACAGTTCAAGCTGTAAAGTTATTAAACGAGATCTGACTGTACTAAGAAATGCACAATATATTAGAAAAGTCAATTTCTTAAATTAAATGGCAAATCAGCAAGTGGATGAAGGACTGACCTTGGATCGGGGTGGTGCTCGGATGTACCATTTACAGTCTACTGCTTCAGTTTCAGAAGCTTTTCCTTCTTTAACAATTTGTACAGATTCCACAATTCCTTCAGGTCCTCCCATCTCAAACTCACAAACTGAATAACAAAACACCAGAAAAAATGAAACCTGAACAGCAAACAAAAATGTTTTCTACAGAAGAGTATAAAGGCCTCCAAGTTAGAAAAGAACCCAAAAACAACATACCAACCTGGCAATGGCTTCAAAACGCCAAGGTCCTTAAAATCTGGATCTTAAAAATAGAGAAAGACAAAATAAGTTTTGTTCAATATCTAGGATGTTATATCAACATGCTCAAATTTTATAATGCACTTTAGTTATATAATTATACATGTATTTCTTGGAAATGAGAAAAGTTTCAAAACTATGGCAACATGATAATTATTAATGCAGAAATTATTGATATCGTCATACCAAGTTATTTTTTTCTGTTACAAAATCCTGCTTTTCTCTGTATCTCCCTTTCAGAAGGGTACAAAAATATTTCTGCATACATTAGCGAGTGAGAACATCACACACAGCTAACCACATGACATTTTAATACATCAGCCTAATGAAAGAGGATATATTTACAGATCCATTCAGAATCTTTCTGCCTATTTTGCATTTTGCAGAATAACACCCAACTTAACTAGAGAAATCTGAATTTAATTCTGTGTTTATGAATACTCTGCCGTCCCTACTGACCAAGAGGAGACACTTTCTTTGTCAGAAGCATCAATTTGGTCTTATTGGAAAAATAGTTCCATAAGAATTACAATTAGAAGTTATTTTCCTAACAAGATAATGTCTGATACATGTGCTATTTTCCATCAGATATACAGAATTGTATTTACTATCTGAGAGGCTTGCATCATGCTTTTATAGTCAGGTGTAATACAGAGATGAAATGAGTTCGGTCTTAGACCTATGCTTCAGTAGACAACTATGCATAGACAAATCATAATTTCACAAAATGTGGCTCAGTTTGAAGATACTGTCCAAAACCAGAAATATGAGAGAGTAAAACATTTCAAGAAATGATTTCTTAGAATAGACTGGTCTTGACTGGGAAATTTTTTATCACTTGCACTTCTTTTCAACCTAAAATGAATGTTGTGCACTTTTTTCTCATTTACTTATGGAACTGATCTTCTTGTTTCAGAACTGGGTCAGTGTAGAAAGAACTATAAATAAAAAAAGAAGAGAAACTTTGGAAGAAGGACATGTATCAAATGAAAAAAAATTAAACTCACAACCAACTCATCAAACCTGCTGTTTCCCTCTAGCATTAGCCAATTAAGAGTTAAGAATCATAATCAGATAATATTAAAAAATAGTCTAGTTCTGTATAAGCAGGATCAGCCATTTTAACCTCAACAGTCAAAAGGTGTTGACTTCAAAAACTGGAGCTTTAAAACCACTTTTTAAATTGCCCTTCTATAACCAGGCTGCTGTTGTTCTTCCCAAATTTCTTTTACAGCTGCACAACATAAATCATGAGTAAATACTCATGAACTTACAGGACTGCAAATATAGCTGAGTAGACAATTAGTATTAATTTTTAACCATTTTTATAGATCAGTCGATAGATATGATTACCAACAACACTAAATGTAATCAAATATTTCAGCTAATGTACTTGGATGCTGATCTCCAGCTCTAAAAGTGAGACACTTAAAGGAAATCAACTTTTACTTATGGTTCAAATTAACATCCCAACTGTATCTCATGTAACCATTGCAGTTCTTCCTTTTACCGAGTTTGCAAGGATCACTCTGATTTACTGAAAACGCTCCACCGCATTAGGAAAGTACAGAGGAGGAAAGAAGGCAAAAAGGGTCCTCCCAGGATTTTCCCCATATGAAAGGGTTTTCATACCAAGCAGTGCTAGTAGCAAGAAACCAGGCTGAAATACAATCTAGACCATACAATCTGATCTGCAAAACAACTCGGAAAGTATCTTCTCATTTAACAATACAGCAGCGTTGGTAACAAGGCACACAGAAATGCACAATCCATTAACATCCTAGAAATATTGTAGATCTGCTCAGTTTTAAAAAATAAATTTTTTCAAGTGTTCAACATTTCAAGAGAGAAAGGGAAATATGACACACAACACGTGAGGTGATAACCCTTCATTAAAAATTGCTATTATACCAATGCTGCTATAATAAAAACAAAACATGTAAATAAGGTATTATCACAGATGCTTAAAATTCAACCATGTTTAAGCATATTTACCTAGCAAATATTTGCTTTTTAAATAGTCTACCATCAAATAGATTAGGTTTCAGCAGCTGTTCTGTATGTAATTCAATCAAATTGTTATTCTCAGTCTGGCTGGGCTAGAACATTAATGTTATATAAACATTGACTGGCTAGATCTTCCAATAGACAGATGAAAATCATGTTCCCATAAGGAAAACACCCAACACTGGAAAACTTCTCTGTGAAAAATAACATGGATAAGGAGAGAGAAAATGGGAGGCAAAATAGGAAGCAATATGGAGCTGCTAGAGACAGTCCAACAAAGGGTCATGAATTTTTTTAAGGGGCATATAAGGAAAGGCTGGTAGAGTTGGGACTGGTCAGCCTGGAGAAAGGAAGTGTCAGAGGTGATCCCACCAATGTTTACAAAAACCTAATGGAGGGGTGCAAAGAGGATGGAGCCAGGCTCTTTTCAGTGGTATCCAGTGACAGAACAAGAGGCAATGAGCACACACTGAATCACAGGAGGTTCCAGCTGAATATCAGGAAACACTTCTCCAGTATGAGGTGACTCAGGACTAGCAAGGTGGCAGAGAGGTTGTAGAGTCTCTGTCCTTGGAGATATTCAATATCTGTCTAGACATGATCCTAGGCAAGTGGCTCTAGGTGACCCTGCTTGAGAAGGGGGTTGGACAAGACGACCTCCAGAGGTGCCTTCTGAGATCAGCCATTTTCTGATCCTCTGATTTTGTGGTAACTAAAGAATAGAATTAGATTATAGTGAAATAACCAGTCAATAGACCTATTATCTGAGACATCAGCAGAGGTTAGACAAATCTCTATCACAATGCAGACTTGGTTTTGTGGAATTTGCTGAGTCTCAGGAACATATACATACAGGCTGGAGAAATTTGAAGTGCTTAGGCCTGGTTTCAAAAAGCTCCACTAGGTCTTTATGGGAGACTCTAAGGATTTTGGATGCTGGCTCTGGAATCTATATTTTCCATGGAAACCATACTACGTTTCTCTATTTTTCATTTCACTGTTCCTATGCGAGAAGTCTGGCTCTTCTAAGCAGCTGGCAAACATGGAATTTAAACACAAAAACAGGAGCAAAATTGTAAGGAGTTAAGGCACCTCATTGCTCAAAAATCTTATGAAACAAAGAAAATTGTAAAGTTAAAAGGCATTGTACGTCAACTGGATTAAGTC
This sequence comes from Daphoenositta chrysoptera, assembly GCA_013397915.1. Lineage (NCBI taxonomy): Eukaryota > Metazoa > Chordata > Aves > Passeriformes > Daphoenositta > Daphoenositta chrysoptera. The sequence continues at coordinate 514,185 of VZRO01000184.1, read as the reverse complement.
ATCAAAAGGTATGTAAATGACCTTGTTTACAAGTACATTGAAGTATCTTATGTGATTGCCCAGCTGCAGTATATCCACACAGAAACATGTCTACCCACCCATGCATGCCTCATTCCATGTCACTTGCACAGAAAGTGAAATTGTTTAAAATTATGTTACTTGAATAATTTCTGTAAGACACAGGGAAAATGCATAAAGTTCAAACTAATTACTAGCAACAAGATGTTCTGCTGGTAAGTATTATTGCAAATCAATTTTAAAAGATCACATTTTGAATAAAAAATTCCACAGTTATAAAGACCGTTCAACTTGTGTTCAAAGACAGATTGCACAAGGCTTTTAAAAGTTATGTTGTAATACATAAAAATTAGAGTATTTTCTCTCTTACAAATGCAAAATTTGCACGTAAACCTCTCACATTTTATTAATCTTTCCTTAGCTTTTAATATAAAATTCATTTGGGCACTTTCTTACCCTTCAAACCTGCTGCTTTCACTGAAAAAAAATAATAGATATCTCACTCTTGGAAGTCAAAAGATATAAGTTAACATTTTAATATCTCTTCTAAAAAATGGAAGATTGAGTTTGTATATTCCTGATTATATCTGGACTACAGTATACTTAATTATGCAAATTTTTTAATATCTGAAGTGTAATATATACAGTAAAGAACATGAGCAATTGTTGTACAGTTAAAAGTCAAGAGGAAGGAAATGTGCTCTACAAAATTGAGGTGCAGAATAACTTTTGAAGTATTTTTCTCTCTTTTCTTCTGTAAATGAGATGTGGAGGAATTATTTGAACTATTTGAACAAACCATACACTACAAAGGGTTGACGTTTACAATGTAAGGGGGGTTTTGCTGTTTGTGAATACAAAAAGCTCCTGTTTAATAGATACATACAGAAAGCAGTCATAATAGGTTGAAGCCGTATTTCCTAATCAGAAGTAAGAAAACTGTCCACTTTTACTCACTGATCAGACAGCTGTAGATATGCCTTTCTATTTCTCTGTGTTTGACTAGAATTAGGTATTCAACTTCATCAATATTTAAGAAATTTTAACACATGTACATGTTTCTGTCCAAGAGAACTTATAGAGACCTGATTTTGCATGTAAATACTCATAGAATAGTAAAGAGAATTACACTATTCAGCAAGCCAACAGTTATTTATCTTTAAGTTTACTAAGTCAGGTTCTTTTACAATGATTTCTGGGAGCCTAAACCATTCCTGCCCTCTTGAGGGGTGAGGTATAGTTCTCTATAAAAGCAGAGCTTGCAGAAGTTAGTACAGAAAAGCATGATTATTCTGAGGTATTTTATGTCATTGCCTCACAGTATTTGATGACAGAGTAAAAGTATTGGAATAAGACGGTCAAAAGATTTAAAAGCATAAAAATCTGCTCAAAGAATCCCTAAAATAATTCTAAAATAGAAAAACATTTCTAAAAGTGAGCATTTTTTGTGTGGTGTTCAAAGGAACTTATTGTGCTGGGGTGAATAAAGAAAAAGTAGTAAAATGAAAAGCAATATGAAGTTAAATAGCTGTGCAAAAATCCACAAATTATTTCTTATTAGCCTAAAATGAAATTCGTTCAGGTGTCTCTTTTCATATTTGTAGTCTTCTTGAAACTTTGATATATGTCTATATTTGTACTAATGATATCAGAAGGTCTTCAAAGAAAGCCTGTAGTTTGCTAGACACTGTGGAAAAGTTCTATAATAATTACAGCTGGCACTATTATGTGCTGTATTTGCTCTTTGTTTTATATGTTTTCTTTTAAGGACAATATGGTAAGCAAGTGCTGCTCTTTTGGAGTCTACATATTTGTAATCTAAAATAATGTTTCTCAAATTTTTCACTCCTTAGCAAAGTCATGAAAGAACTTAAAGCTGATAAGTGCAAATGTAGCAGTGAACATGACTCCTGCTATTTCCCCTTGAAGATCTACCTGCCATTAAACCACCAAAAAGTCATATGAAGACAAGTATTGTTGAAATAATACAAACTATCACCCAAAAGTTTGATTTCTACAAGATCTTCTTTTTTAATTTTTTTTCTTTTGTCACTTTACTACTCTCAGCTCATACAAAGTATCTTTATAGTGTAATTAATATACATCATGATTCGCAAACTGTACTGCTATGGTGACCTCAGTAAAATGAAATATACTGCAACTGTTAGCAATAGTCAGACATTTGTATCCCTAAAGTAGGTTTCTTTGTTTCTTTGACATCTCTTTGAAAATAAAAAGGCTGTATCAACAGAAAAAAAAAAAGGAAAAGAAAAACAAAATCCATGTCTTTGCATAACTTCTTACTAAGATTAGTCAAACTGAGCAGACAAGAAGCACCTGAATGAACTCCACTGGAACAGAGCACATGATAACAGAAGTTGCAGTTAAATTTCTCTTTCCATGCATACAGTGGCAGGCTTTGAGATTTTAGCCTGCTTGCCTCTGTTGTCTGTTTAGTAAACCCTTTAGACTGGGGTCTTTCTCCCATATAAACTTTGTATGGGTGGGAACCATGTCAGAAAGGAAAAGGCCTCAGCAAATTCTGGGTCTCATCCTCAAGTGGTGTTTGAACTATTTGGTACGTGCTCCTAAATCCCTGAAATGAGAAGTTCTTCTTGGAACTGACCTCGTAACAAAGGAGAGCAAGAATGGGCAACAATGTCGTACTCAGGCTGATGAATGGAAAGGGGACGCCCTAGAGACTTGATATGTGTGGGATTATTTGGCAAATCATTTTTATTATGTTAAATATTTACACTAGCAGCTGAGTGCTCCACTTAGGCATTATATTCCCTGTATGCAGTCCACTGTGTGTGGAAATTCAGGGAAAAAATGATCCTATGATGAATATTTCAAGGGCTGCATGTAACTTTGTCTGCTGGTTGCTTGAGAACATTGAAACAAGACCAAACGAGCTCAGGAGTCCACTTCATCTGAGTGATGCAGCCTTGCTGTGACAGTGAGGCTGACTCGACCGCCAGGACTGACTATCAGTCAAGGGCAGCACCTTGTCTGTGTCTCCCCCAGATAATATCCTGGAGGCTTCCTGTAATTGACTAATGGTCTCTGAACTGGACTAGGAAGAGAGATGTGCAATGCTACGGTGCTTTTCCTGAATAACGTTGAATTCTAAGTATTCCTAGCCATGCAATTTCAGCGGACTACTACTAAAGGCTCAGGATTTGCCTCATTGTTTTTTTATAGATGACTCCTAGCCCAGTCCAAGAAAATAACAGTTTAAGTTCATGTCAGAAGACTAGAAGAAAAAATTACCCCAAGGGTTTAGCCACAACTGAGTACCAGGTGTTACTTCTTCCTACCACTGAGGGCAGAATATGCACATCCTTTTCAGGATATTCATGCTGTATCAGCCCATGGGGTGGATTTCTCAGGACAGAAGGATTTTTTAAGAATAGCTTTGTGATTTAAAATAGCCTTTGTTGTTTTATCATAGGAGAAATGTTTTCTCCTGCTTGTACCTCAGAACATTCAACAGAATGAATAAATTCACTGTAGTGTTCTTTTGAATAGCTACATCTTTTAGAGCTATTATAGTAAAAAAAATGTACTACTTGTGCTGCTTCAAATATTACTGTATAACATGTAGTTCAATGCTCACTGTGACACATTTCCAATTAAAAAAGAAATACAACACAGTGTTCATACCTACTAATATTCTCCTGGTATAGCTGGCCAGGCCAGTGATGGCATCTTTTTGAAGATAACTGCATCTCATGAGAAACTCAACTATGCATTGAAAAACTCACATGAGAAACTCCAATGAGGAACTGAAATGAGAAACTCAAATATCTCCTCTAATTCCCACGTGTGAATAGCACACTTTCCACTTTAACAAGAGAATTTTTGCACTGTCTTCAAATATTTTTCTTTTACAGCCTAGCAAAGCACCAGGTGGTCTTTTGCTAAAGTGAAGAATTGTGTCAGAGAGTGCCAGAGGGAACGAATTGTGTTTGTAAAAACAACTGCTTGCTTAATTATCAATGGCCATATATCAGAAGGAGATGAAACGGACAAAACGCTCCAGAAAATAAGATTCTTAGAGTAGAAACAAGTGAAACAGCCACAGACCAAAAAATCCCATTCATTAGTTTACAGTGAAACTGCTAGATTTTTGAAAGTTATTGGATGAATTATGTTCTATTACTCTCCCATAACAAAGTCATTGTATGATTCAAAAAGTCAATGTCACAGAACGTTTTTTAAATGTATTCTGTATCCAGGGTAGAAATCTTTAGGATCAAAGGGAAAAAAATCTAGGTTTTCATCCCCACTGGAACCTGAATGTTCTCTTTCTAAAGGAAAAAATAGGAAAAAAAAAAACCCTAGCATATATCAAAGAAAAAGTGCAGTTCATTTTTTAAACCCAATTGTCACCTCCAATTGTAATTATATATGCCCACCACAGACACTTTCAGTGAACAAGAAGGGGAATTATAAAAGCCACACAGCTCAGTGAATTGCTGAGGAAGGCATAATAACACCAAGTCCCAAAAACAACTGTGAGAGAAGTAAGTCTTCTGTCCTGTTATTTTAGAATTCATAGCAGTATAGATTTCAGTGCCACCAGATCTTTCCTTCTTCTTCTGCTACTCTTAGGTTTTCTGGCTAGAAACTCTCAGGGAACAATGAGCTGTTGACCTCAGCAGTTTCCCCAAATGTACAGAATGAGAAGATGTGTTTTCAAGAACTTTAGCTGCAGAGTATATTGGGGAGCATCTCTGAAGATATTCTAACACTTTTCCTTCTTCATCTTTTTAACTGAATAGGGCAGCGGCTTTCTATGAGGAAGTGTTTCAGAAAGAAGGTAACTTTGTGTTAAACTGTGAATTCCCTACTTAAATTACTCACAGACTTATGAATTTTACGTTTTATTATACAAGGTAACATTCAGATATCTAAAGGACATAAATAATATATTGGAAGTAAGAAGTAATCATTCCCCTTTTCCCAGTATTATGAAATTCAACTTCTCCTGAGATTATGGGAGGAAAACCTTTAGATAATTTTTGGTTAATCTAGGCTTTACAGCCAGGTTTTTTGCCTTATAGTTAATTAGCTTCCAGTTGGTTATAACTTCGTGAGAGTTCCCTTTTGTTCAAATTGATAATTTTTCTCCAATTTCACACAATTAAAAGTGCCAGAGAAAGTTCAAACCTCAATTAATTCCTTATACTGACCTAGAGTAGACATTAACTGTTAGAAACAAGACATGAGGTCAGCTGGGACTTCTATTATTTTGATGAGAAAAGTCCTACTGTATGCTTTACTATGTAAACCAAACATAACTCAGACCAACTCTAGCCCCAAACATTTCCACTTAAATTAATGAATAAAGATTGTTTCTCATAAACAACACTAATACATGTTTTGCTGCATGCTTACATGAAAAATTCAACATGAAAATAAATTCTAAACCAGGGGATATTGTCCTCAATCTTTTTAACTTTTTCTTTAAACAACATTCTTCTAATGGATGCTACTCCTCTCTGAGTAGCATTTATGCCACGTGCTCTGTGTTCACAAAATTACTTCAAACTGGTTTGTCATGAACATCACAAACAAATGAGTCTGTGGGTAAGTGGAGATTTGGAACCTAGAATTTGAGTAGAGTTACATTCCTGTCTGTAAAACTCTGTTGCTTCTGACTTTTCCTTGCCCCAGAAACTCCACATTCAGCTACCCTTAAACAGTGGTTATATTAAGTATGATTAGTAAAATTTTAATTCTATTATCATAACTTTAGATTTTAGGTTTAGAAATTATAGTTTACATGGAATTTAACAGAGATACCTTTTTTCCTCCTCCAGTCTGAAGCAGTGATGTTATTTTCACTGGATTTACTCATAATTTTAATATTGATTCTAAAAGAAGTAAGTTTAGGCCCACAATCTGAGCTGAATTTAGCAATTGATTGAGTCTTACAGTGACAGACTGGCTCAGCCTAATACAGAGAATAAATACTGATCTTTTGCATCACATTCACAAATAAGACATTGTGGTTCATTGAATCACACTTTAGAAAGGCAGAGTTCGTAAGTCTTTATGTCTACTTCATACAATACCCAATATTGCTGTGTAACTGGCTGAAGAGACAGGGAAAAGAACAGCAAAGTGGGTACTGATGAGAGATTGTCTAGTTCTACCATTGATGTGGTAATATTTAGAGAAAATGAGGTCTCAGGAGAGTTTTGACTTGCAGAAGCAGCAGCAGATCAAACATGATGGCCAGTCACAGCTCTCAGGATTGTTAAGTAGGGGTCAGCTGCTTACCCAACAAGTAGACAATAATTAAATTTCATTTAACCAGATCAAGTTTTTGACTGCCAAACAGCAGGATTTTTTCCTAGCTTGATTTAAAAGAGTCATTTAAATTTCTAGAGATAAAAAGAAAAAAAAAGTCAACTATAAATTAAACCTTTCATTTAAAAGTACTTGGCAAATCATTCATTTATATTTATATTGAAATATCACTGATATGCAATATTCTAGAATACACAGAACTGTATTATTACTACAAATTATTCTTGTGGAGAATGCACATAAAATTACAGAGATTCAAGCTACCAAATTTGATTTGTAAAATCTTAGGCCAGTATGTATTTTATTAAAAAAATGCACTATAAAATTATTTTGTAGAACTTCAGCACGGAATTCATAGTTGGTAACAGTTAATAACCAACTGTCTAAACCCCATAATGAAATCAGCATTTAGGAATAAAATATTTTTAGGAAGTATTTCCTGCATTCTCTTTTAATATTAATTTTCACATAGACTTGAGAAATAAGCTACAGGAAAAGAAATAAAAGGAAAAAATTCAAAAGAAAACAAGAGGAGTATAATACAATCTTTTGTTAACCCACATACTGCAACCAGCAGATTTGATAACATTGTCTCTTGAGCTTCAACTATCAGATAACATCTGGCAAATGATGTATGTAAGTCCTGTTACACAACATCTTCTGGCTTCTCAGTGTCATCTAGGGGACTGATATGTGACTGGAATAACACATTTCACACTGCCTGCATCTGTCATGCTAGTACAAAATTTTAACAATGGATGTGTCACAGACACCAGTTTATCTAATTCTGAATTCTCAAAAAATATTTTGCAATTCACTTTTTATAATCTTACTCAGGAGTCAAACAAAATTTCTTAACCGAAATTGCTGGATATTAGATAGACTTTTGACATCCAAGTATTCAAATAAACTTTTTATGACCTCTGGAGCAATATTTTTAAAGTGTTGATCAAAAGCATTCGCTTACTTATTTTCATAATTTTGCAATCAATTTATTCCTTTCAATGGCATTCTCAATTGTTTGGTAAATCTCATCACATCTATACTAAAAAACAAAAATTAATTGGAAGTACATTTTACAAAGTGTGTTCCAGACCAAAACATTTTTTCTCATTGAAGTTAAAACCTCCTCTACAAGCCTGTTTAAGGAAACTGCAATGTCAGGCATTCATCCCCCTAGTGAATTGCAGACTATGCTGTGATCATGTAAACAATATGCATTTTAAATAATCAGGAAGAGTTTTCAGAGCAAGAATAACATTATTATTATTATATAATAATATAATTGTGTCTTTCAAAAAATTATCCATCAGTACTGCTCCATTTTTATTTTCAAAAGCTCCTTTGACAATAGATGCACAAACAAAAGTTGAAGTAGTGGAAATGTAGAAAAGATGTAATGGAAACTTTCTTTTATGTTTCAAATTTTAAATCCAAGGAGTGGAACCAGTACTCACTGCAAATGATTGCAGAACTTGTATCACTTCGTTTTACAACTTGTAAATCTGACTGACTTAGTTGAACTAAAAAAGTTTATCTGAATTAATTATGTTTTAAGCAGAAGAAGATCGAAGAAAATAATTTCATTTCAGACAATTCCAGGATAGTTTTTTTAGGGACAAGGATATCCAGCAGAAGAATAGCACAAGAAGACAGAAAAATCATTAATCATGATATTCTAACTCCTACAAAGACTCAGCTTACTGTAACAAAATATTTTAAAAAAAAAGGAAAAACAGAGAGAGAGTAAGTTGAACCTATTTAAGGCTGTATTAGTTTGATACTGATCAAATAGACAAATGCTGAATTGATATAGATCAATCATATCATTTGCATGAAGGTAGAAAACTAGTTTTAATTCATTAAGAGTTGAAGAAACGGTTGTTTCACTCTTCAAAACTAAAAATAGTTCATTTTTACTTAGTTCAATAGAAGAAAGGTAGAGGACAGTTTTTAAACATACTTACTTTTAAGTAAGCACCCAAGCCTAGAGATTGCCTGGATTTAGGCACATGCTTAGATGTAGGCTTCCTGAAATTCTTTGCTAAATTGAGACTATATTTAGTGGCTTGTCAGTGCAGCATTTGAGTATAGTAAGCTTAAGCAACTGTTCTTTGGAATTATCCTTGGGCATATCAGAAAGTAATTTCAGAGATTTTTGATGGATTACAGTGTTAAATTATAGTAGCTGTTATTCTGATTTGGCCTGAGGGCCTTTGTAAAATGAACAGGTTTTGCAGAGAAAAAAATAAGGACACCTGGCATTTGGATTTGTCACAATAAAAAAAACCCTGTGCAAATTGAAAATATGTACACATTGAAAATAAATTGAATAAAAAATTACTTTTTGATTTTCCCAAACAAAAGATTAGGAATATCTCTATGTAATGTGAATTAATATTATAAGGAAATAGCCGACTTTTAATCTACTCAGCATTCACAAATATTAAACAACACCCACAATAGGCAGGTGACTCTTGCATGAACTCAATTATATTGAAAATTGAATTCTTTTAAAACAGGACTTCAAAATTTTAGCTTCTTACTGCCTCAGTTTGTCATGATCATTTTTAGGAAAACACACCTTCTAGTATAGATGACATCAGTCAATGTTATTGAGAGGAGGTTTGTTTGTATCTCCTCAGTGTATGTGTAAAGTAAAAGTATATATGGTAAAAGAAAGTTGTAAGTTTCTTGAAATAGGCTATAATTCTACAGAGAGAGAGAGAGAAAGAGAAAAAAAAAGGGGAAAAAGCAAATAGGGCTAAGTCAGGGTGTTCATAAGCTTGATTCACAGTCTTGATCTTCCACGAATCTTGTGTCTAGCAATAGATATATTGGCCAGATTTAGCCATAGAGATGACACCTAATTCTCATCAAAATCATTGTATAATCTGTTTCTCACATGAAAAGGACTTTACATGATAGTATTTCTCTACCCCGTGAGAGCAGTACGATATTAAAGATTGCAGGCTCTTTGATATCTTAGCACATAAGAGAAGAAATAGAGAAGATGGACCAAAAGCATAGATGCTCTAATGGGCAGGCTAACTTTATTTACAAAATATTTAAAACAAAATTTGTGTCAAAGTTGAATGAAGCATGATCTTATTTTTAGACCTGACCATGAAAGAAGCTCAAGTTTGATATCTGAAATGAAAGTATTACATAGTCTGCATTACTCAACAAGACAGGAAACAAATCAAGATAGATCTTAGCCATCAATATGTCAAAAGATATATTAAGATGGCAAAAAACACCTACTAGAACTACAAATATACAAATAATATTCAATAACATTCACCTCAGTACTGGTAAGCAAAAGAGATTCTCTGGATTGTCCTCTTTACAAAAATATGAGCACTGTCCTTAGAAAATGAACAAATGCTAGACAATAGATGAGTGTACACAACAAAGGGTGACAGAAGATTTACTTCTTATCTGACATGTTTCATCATTTACTAAACATCGCCTACTGCAAAAATGTTCAGTGCTAGAAACAGAAACATGACTCAGTTTTCCAAGGACTTAAATGTGCAAAGCTACTAATTATTGGGCAAGAACCCTGTTTATCAGTTACAGGGAACTGAGTGATTTCTAACAAGAGTTTTTCTACATTTCTTTAAGGAGAATTAGCTAGAACCACTATCCAAAGAGTAAAAAATCTGTTAAGGAAAGGTAAATACCTCAAAAAAGATCATTATTTATTGCTGTTAGATTTGAGAAATGCTTCATTAAATAAAGTAGACAATAGCAAGAAAAATCTACAATCACAGTTACTTGAACCTATGCAAAAAGATGACTGAAAAGAAATTATATAAACATGGGTTTCACCTAAAAACTACTGACAGCTAAAGAACCAAACCTGTCGCAACTGAGTGGCTACACTAAAAAATAGTTTTTCTGCCTAACAGATGGGCCACAGTCAGACTGATTAAACAAAAGCACTGGGGCAATTGCTAAGATTTATTTGCTATATCAGTAACACCTTATAAACCTGTAGATACAACGCATAAAGATGAGAATTGAACAGCTTAAGTTTAAGGAAAAAAAAAAAAAAAGAATGGCTTCAATGTCAACATAATCTCTCCAGATATCCACAATTCCAAGGTGACTAAGAGAAACTATTACAGACAACAACAGTGTTGTCAGGATAGGACCAAAACACAACCACCTAGGAGTGCATCCCAGTATAAGCTATTTTACAATCTGCCAGATAAGAAAATCAGATGACCTGAAAAAGCTTTGAAGAGTATTCAACAACTCCTTATTCATTACATATGAGACAAGAAGTTTCCAATTTTTCCCCAGAAGAAGTAAGTGCTATAATATTTGAATGAGAACTACCAAGTAACACTTAACAGGTTTTAAAGGTGTTGTTCTGCATGTGGGTAGTGAAAATTCTCATTGTAAATATGTTACTTCTAAACACTTGTGGAAGACGACAACCCAGGCTTTCTGTTCAGTACAAATTCCGTATTATCCTCCCTGATCTGCCATTTCCAAGTGCTTCACAAACATTACAGAGAGATCAAGACTTAATAGGGAAAACAAATGTCCAGGGCCCACTGGTTATTTCCTCATTTTATGTGTTTAAAGCAAAGGGTAATCACTTTAGTCAGACCTAAGGTTAAGCTAACTCAGCACAGTATTTACATAAAGCCAAAAGTTTATCCTTAGGGAAAAGAGGATAAGAAAAAGACCATATTTATGGAAAGTCCTCTGCTGCTTCTAAGATGTAGATTTAATTGTTCTGTAACAAGTAATAGTATAAACTATTTATAGAATTACAATGGTATTGTAAAAATGCAGCTTAATCTAAAAATATTGGTTTTCTAGGACTATTTTTGAATGTACTTCTAAGCTCCCTAAAGATACCTCACTGGTGCTCCAAAACACAGACGTTTTGTCAGAGAAATGAGATTTCTCTGAAAATAATATTTATCATTACAACATCATAATCACCATTATTGGGAGGTCACCTACAAATGAAGAAAGGTGTTTCCTGTGGAGGTAGAATAGAATTATTTGTACCTATACTGCTGTAGAATATCCTAGTAAACCCTCTCTAGAAGTTTTTGTCCAGTTTCTTATGGAATGAAAACAGGGAAGAGATTTTTGTAGAGAACAGGGGTAGTACAGATGGCAGGGGAAGCAGTAAGCGCCCCTAGTTAAGTTGTCATTTTTCTTTACTCCAGTGCTAGAAATATTTAAAACTGTATCTTATATTTCTCTTGCTCTTGTTTTTACATCAAAGTTCAACAGAGTAGGAACTTAAGTGTTCAACTTCTGTTGGTAATATGATACTCCCAGCATGCAGTGATTTCTAAACTAGGAAGTTCTGTATTTGCCTTTTGGGTATTGTCCAAAGAAACATATAGCTATGTGATGGCAAGATGTAATGTGGGATCTGAGAACCCTATGAGACCTTTTAGATACTCATTTGCTCCACATTAGGAATTAGTTTTCACTTGAAATTCAATATAAATCTGTGATCATGATTTTCAGTACAATGCATCATCATACATGAGAGAAATTCCTTCCCTTTCCCAAGACCAGATGCCCTAATGCATTGTAAACAGCAACGAAGTGCCTGACTTTTACGAAGTAAGCTTGTATGAACACACTAAAACTTCATAACTCAAGAAAGCTGCTTCTAACAATTTGAAGTGCTGCAGCCTAGATATCTCAATTGATAAAACAGATTCACGTTTTCTGGGGTTTTTTTGACATCACGTGGTTCTGTCTGAAAAGTTTAAGTGAAGAGTTATAATGAGTTATTTCTCTTACTTTCAAACCAACTCTGATCCCAAAGGAAAAAGATTGTCTTGTTCAAAGTTGAATGGTTCTGGAATTGTTTGTTGGTTCTCAAAAAACTTAACTGGCTTTCAAGTGGCTAATTAGAAATAATCAGACCAGGTTCAGAAGAGTAAACAAATAAGTAAAAGTAAGTGAGCAAGCCCACATGGATATTCAGCTGTCCCAGATGCCTGGGAAATATCCCTTGCTTAAATACACTTAAGGCATAATATGGACATTAGATGGCAAAATGATTTGATAATATGTTATCTAAGATATTTAGAACTGTGATTGAATTTAATAAATTCACATTAAATTTTTCATGAGTTCTAAAATATGCAAATTCCCCAATGAGGAAGAATTTGGGTTGTTTTTTCTTTTTTTCCCTCAAGATAGATGACGTAATTATTCTATTACTCTTACAATTACTGCAATGGGAATATAAAAGTACTGTTACTCTGGTTCAAAAGTGTTTCATATTCCACCTTTTGGGACACAGGAGTATACATCTTTTTTTCTTTTTCCATGACCAGGCAACTGAATAGAAAACATTACTGACTGATGCTTATATTAATGAGGCTAAATAAAAACACAGATGGCTTCTACTAAGTGAAGGAACTGAAAGTAATGATGTGCTATCTTAAGCCACTGTCCTGCAAAATCAGGGACCAGGATAAACAGAAATCTGATTATTCTAGCTGAGCAAGAAAGCTCAAATAAACATAACCTCTCTCTGCCTGAATCCTTGTCTGTACTAAAAAACTGATTCTTTTTAAAGAAGAGTTGTCAATAATTTTAAGTAGTACTTGAATTTTTCTACACAAAACAGTGATTCAGCACGACTTTGGAAGACCGTCTTGAGACAAAACTTTTTAGGAAAAATGAGTGTAATAGATTGAGTCAAAGGACCCAGAGTTGTGAAATGAAGTTTCAGGTGTAGGCCTCTGAATGGCCCAAAGAATGACAAAACAAGAGCAAGAATGAATTATCCTTTGACTTGTCTCACGGGCCTTTCCCTAGCCAATCACAACTATATTGAAAGTGAACCAGAGCAACCTGAAAATATTGTAGCCTGATATGTATTTCTCTCATGCATCAGACTTCCTTAAAGAGAAACAACCCAACAAAAATGTTTGTATACATTTATGAAGGTTTCATAGGTTCAGATAGTTCCATTTTGAAATGAACATAGTTAATTACAATTTAAAAAAAAAAAAATAGAATTGAAATAATATATAATAAGTAAAGAAGTTTTCATTCGCTTATAAACTCTCATGTATACAAAATGGTTGAAAATTTACATGAAATTGCATCTGGTTATTATTGATATTAGCTGCAATAATGCAAAAGATGAATACTTTTTCCCTTAGTTCAGAGTTTTGACATTGAAAATAGTCTATTATACCATACGTACAACTTTATTCATCCACATGTCGCTTAATGCTATAATTTATAAATGACAAAAATGAAAGCCTAAATTATCCTCTTAATAAGGAACATGTTTTCCAAAAATTTTAGTAGTTTTACCAGTTTCTAGGTGTGTTTGTGTTGGTTATGTGTGTAGCTCTGATTTTGTTGTTAAGTGTTTTCTTCTGCAAGATCTCACCTTTCAGAGAGCTGAAAAGATCTCGGACAAAAGGTTTATTTAAATGGAAAATAATGTATGGCAAAAGAGTTACATTTGTTTCTGAAACCTCAGTCTTTACTGGACTTTTGCATCAGTGGATGAACTTCCAACAATTTCAATACCAAGGAGTCAAAGAAATTATTGAACAGAAAAGTTCTAGTAATTGTAAATTGTTAGTCTATCCCTTAGGATTTTTCTATATAATTTCTTTTTATAGGACTTAGTCCAAACTAGTTTTAAAATGCCTTAGGTGCAGGACTCTTTTCATTTGCACAGACTAATAGATCTTCATTGCAGCATTTTTCATGATACCCTAATTGATCTTTTTTTCAACTTCATCCAGTTAGCTGGTTTTATACACCCTGGAGACACAGTAAATAATTTCTTTCCCTGTTTCTCCAGGTACCATTCAAATAACAATAAACAGTTGAAGCTTCAATTTAGTCAAATTTACTCTTTTTTTTCTTTTTAAATCTTGGCACACACCCACACATTTAACATCACATTTCTTTATCCTCCATTAAGATCTCAAATGCAAAAGAGGCGGATGAGAGACACAACAGGGGTAGGTGGGGACCCTCAAAGATTGCTGATACTCGAGAAATAGCTGTGTTTCACTTGTCACTGGGATGAAGAAAATCTTCTCTGCAGGTTAAAGTTAGGCAGTGTCCTGCTTTCGACAAGTGAGATGAGTGGCAACAAAAACTTCATCTCCCCTGAGCATTCAGCTGCTCCAGACAGCAATAGTTTCCCAAGGAGTCTTTGCTTTGGATTGCTTTCTTCATGTTCTTTAAAGAGAGAGGTTAGCTGAAAATTTTCTTCTGATCTCTCTTTTGTTCATAATTTAATTTTATAAGTTGTCACTACCTAAGCCGGATCTAGGTGGTTTAGGTGACAGTTTCTGTATTGGAGTCCTCTCCATGCTACTCTGTTACACTCTGGAGTGCAGTCCTCTCTGTGCTTCTCTCTATACAACCTCAAAAGCCATCATTCTGTTTTATGAGTTGACAGTGACCCCTCCCAGTACACACATATGGACAATAGATCTCAAAATGTCATGCCTTATCCATGCCTGCATGATGAAAGACTGTCCAAATAATAATGTGGAATGTGAAGTGCTTCAAGGAGGCAGCAGTGCTGTTTTGCACTTGTCAGATTAATCATATTCTCATTTTGGACAATATTCCTAGAAACTCCGTACTACTTGCAGGGCTCTCTGTTGAAATGTATGGAGGGGAAAAAAAGAAATAAACAAGGAAGAAAAAAGATACAGCTATTCCATCTGAAGTCTAGAATAATTTATGCTGCTGTACCAATTTACCAGCATTGATCTTCGTGTAGAAATTCTCCTTACATCAGTAGAAAAGGAATGAGGATAAAACATGATCCATGAAATTGCCTTTTACTTGAGAATTTTTTAGACAGAGTAAGCTGAAGATTGTGCTATGAATATCTTTTCAACCATAATGCACAACCCTTTGGAAAAAAGTTCAAGGAATCTAAAGCAAAGATCTTATGGCATAGGGTGAGGAAATGGCAAAAACCCACAGACCCA
Organism: Daphoenositta chrysoptera; assembly: GCA_013397915.1. Classification (NCBI taxonomy): domain Eukaryota; kingdom Metazoa; phylum Chordata; class Aves; order Passeriformes; genus Daphoenositta; species Daphoenositta chrysoptera. The sequence continues at coordinate 498,865 of VZRO01000184.1, read as the reverse complement.
TGATAAATGAGAGATAAAAATTTAAATCACTTTTCAGAGTGGATATACATGATTATAACAAAATTTTGTCCATGGTCTTTGAATTTACAATAGATACATATACCTGGCTATCAGATAATTTGCTACAGAAATTCTGTCTTCTGTTGCTGTTTGAACCTTCTAAATATGTTTACCCACAGCAAAATAGTATCCTTGACTTGAAAGAAAACTTAACTATGCTGATTAATTTTATAGCTATTTTCCTTGCATTAATGAAAGAAAACCAGAAAGAAGAACAACAGAGAGCATGTAGACCTGCCATCTTATATATGCTACTGGAATATTAAAGGAAGAATTTTGGGTCTGCTAATTTTAGGTGATATTCTAGAGAATATTATTCAACCTAATACAACAATTTAGCTGAAACAATAGTGACATAATTGACAAAATTACGTAATAATTACAGTGCTTTAGAGTGAGCTATATTAAAGCATGACTCATCACTCAAAACATAAGAAGTCACAGAGCTACGTCACATCCAGCAGTGCAGTGCAGTGCAGTACAGTGTAGCTGCAGCCAAAGAAGAAATTCAACATCAGCAATCTTTTGTTAGTAAGTGGGGGAGCAGGGGAATTAATCGAAAGTATGACTATGAATTTTGTTTTACTTTGATGAATTAAATTTAAACAGTGACAAGGAATAGCTGTACAATTGCAATTAAGATTTACAGCCTTTTTAGGAAAATATTTAATACATGTTACTGTTTGAACCTCACACGTCCTCTGGTAATACTTGTAATAGTTTGCTTTATTGAGAAAGAAGAACTATTCTACTCCTCATCTGAGAAATGGTTGGTGAAGTGGAAAAGCGATGATGGAATTTTCTGAGATAATTACATTTTTTTATTAGAATACTTTATCAATGATCTTTTTGAAGGAAAAGCTGTACAGTGTAACAGTCAAGCATAAAACACATAACTTCCCATGAAACATTTTGAATGGTTTTCTGTAATAGCATTTACTTGAAAAAAATACTTTTAAAAACTTCAGAAACTGAAAATTTTTCCCTTGAATAAGCCTTACTTGCTATGCAAAAATACATATGACTTCTATCCATTTCCTATATATTAATACCTTCCTTGATAATAAACAAAGTCCCAGCTAAAGATATGATTTAACAGCAAGATTATACATCATTAGAAAAGTTACCACAAAAAGCTTTTTCTATTAAAAAGTGTGATGGTTTGTACTTACCAGGTGTAAAATTATACCGAGCAGAAAACCCAATAGATTCCAGTTCACCATCAGCAAAAAATTTAATCCACAGGAATCTGCCACTGGATTTTATCATAGGTGGATTTTGCTGTCCACAGAAGCGTCCAATGATTGGGGAAAAGCCAAAAGGTCCATCTCGTACTTCAATATGGTCAAATTTACACTCCCAAGAAGGCTCTATGGAATATTTTTCATCGAAGTGTAGTTCAATGCATTGTCTAGGAGCAGCTAGAGACAAAAAGAAAATTATCTTAATATTCGACCCTTCAAACGTAAAGCAAAAATTAAGAAAATCAAAGATATCAATTTTGTATCCATCTTAACATTTTGTTAAAAACTTGTTTGAAAATTAGTACATCTGTATTTTTTATAAATTTCACACTGTCAGGTTACTTGCCTACCATTTTTCTTTAAAAAAATTACTCTTGAAAGCAGCACTTAGTAAAGCTAAGAGAGATATCTATGATGAAAAGAAAAATAAAACCAGGAACAATTTCTTCAAATATAAAATCTTTCTAAGAAACTTACATATTTAGAAAAACATTTTTTCTTTTTTGTTTGGGGGAGGGGAATTAATCAGAATACATTTGTATACTTAGCACTGACAAAGATGATGAAGAGAAAGCTGATCAGACCTGTGCTACAGTATGGACAGATTATGTTCCTATATGTACTGCAATGACAAACTGGAGTGAAATTGCTTATACTCAGAATTACTTATCATCTCATTGGAAACATAAGAACAAATACAGTTAATTCTCTCTTAAGAAAGAACTAAGGATGATAATTGAAGAGCAAATGATATACTGAAAACCTTGAAGGAACTTCATAGTGGTCACTTAATTAGACATTAAAAAATCCATCTTTAGAGATAGGTACAAAGTCTAGAGACAGTCGGAATGATCTCTAAAACAAATATTGTCTGGCATCACCTGTATAAAGCAAAAAAGCAACTGGAAGAAATATAGTATTTTCTTAAAAGGATAAAAATTATCATGGTTTGATCTATACATTTTATCCAGGGCAGCCTCCTAGAGGTGCACTGTTTTCTACACTTAATCCTGTCCATAGCAAAAGCTGTGTGCCTTCTGTGTCTAGATCATGGTGCGTCAGAGCCTTTTGCTGACAAAGCCTCTGCTAAGACAAGGATTTGTTGTGTCATTGCCCGCTGTGCCTCTCATGGGATCATGTCCTACACTTTACACATATCAAAAGAGGTTTGTATTGCTATGAGCTTTGCCCGAGTTACCATTCTTTTCTCATGAAAATATACAAGATCAAACTCCATGGTAAATGCATAAGCTTAGCATGGAAACTGCTGCCATTCCAGCAGTCAGTATCTCTACCTTTCTTTCCTCAAGAGTAATAAGAAAACTGTCAGTGTGACCAGAACCTATATCTTGTTTGGATTTTGAAATGTTTTAAAATGAAGCTTGTGGCATGAACTCATTATTCACATAAGAAGGGAGACTATTTAAAATTAACTGAATAAGAAGACATTAGGTAAATTTTGAAATCTTTACATAAGAGCACATAGTCAGATCCCTTTTACAACTATTTCATGTAAATAAATACAGCCTCATTTTATGATAAGCATTTAAGAAGCAAGTTAATAAAACACATTATTTGAAAAGAAAGATTATTTTAACAGCTTTACTTACAACATTAATATAATTGGATGATTGATATTTATTGAAACATTTAATTTAACATAAGAAAGAAATCTTTTCTACTGTTCTAAATTTGAAGAAATTCACATTCAGGGAGGTACTTGCTATTGACTTGTCACTATTTATAGCAATTCACAGGAAATTTGTAATCTTTGTGTCCATACAAATTCAATAGCAAAAGCAAAGCTTTATGTTTTACATATAATTGCACCAAATTCACAGTCGAAGGAAAAGAAACCCCTTTGAAAGTACAAAAAAGTTTAGAAAAGTAAAGTCAGATAATAAAGCTTGTAAAGGAGATCATAATTATGTTATCCTTGGTGAGGATTGAAGACCAAAGGAAATCTTTTTAGATTATAGTAAAAGATTAAATAACTGGAAGACATAATTGATTAATTTTATTCAGATGTTTACATCCTTGACTTACTCTTTTATAAAAACTATTGATTTAAATTCAACTAAGCAATACTAGGACAGAAGAGAGCAATCAGCAACTTTCAGTCTGGGATCATATTCTGCATGCTCTTATTCCATTTAAGGAGATTTGTGAATAACTGTTCATCATTCACCTAAGGACCGCAGTCAGGTGTCAGAAATTCTATCCTGACAACACTTCAGGTAATCTTAAGAATGTTCATCATGGTTTGAAAATCTTACACATGCATGACTCCAGTGTTATGCTATTAACCTGCCTAGAGCTTTATAGTAATGTTTTTATGTCACAAACTAGATACAAAGATCAATTCTCCTATTTTGGTTAGTGTCATACAGCAGCACAGTACAGTGTATGGCTTCTGTGCTTCCCACAGCCACAAAGTGTTATCTGCTTCTAAAATGGCTTGTGCCATTATCATCACATATTTGTCCTTTACAAACTTTCTTTTCTGCTGCTTTATTTCATACTAAGAAGAGGGTTACAAGAGCTGGCCCATAGTTCAACCCTTAACATGTCTTTGTATTCAAGACTCATGTGACATGTTAAAAATGGCCACAGGGCCCCCTCAGAGTTGTAGTTCAGTCATTTGACATGATTTTTGATGTTGAAAAGGAGCCCTAGAGCCAGATCTAGCCTCAGAGTAATATAAAAGGAAAGATTGTGGGCAAATAAGAATCAGGCCTACAGTTACACATAACATCAATTGATTGGGTGAATGCACGACCTGGGAAAAAGCAAAATTTCCACAAACTCCATGTAGCTCTCTGAATCTTACATTGCCAACCATTTTTATGATCAGAATATTGCTATAGTTTACACTATTCTGCTTTTATTTATTTTTCAACAAAGTCAAGATGAGGCTTTTCCTAGTGAAGCCCAGATCTTGCTAAAGGATCAGAGAGAATCACATCAGCTCAAGGAGGGCTCAAGAGTTTCCACTTTTTCCCCAAAAGTCCCATGACTAGAGTCTGCTTCACTCTAAGAATAGAGCATTGAATATTCATTAGCAACACTTCTCCACTGGGGATAAAACAAGGCTGGGGATTGAGTGTGAGGGCTGGACCACTGCCCGTTCACACTCCTTAAATGTAAAGTCGCATTCTGGCATCATTTTGGCCATGCCAGTAGGAACACTTCATGTTTCTGTGACTGTGCGTAACTCCTGGGTGCAACACACATCCATGACCTTTTCATCAGGTGCTTCAAATGCACCTCTGTCCTTCATCTTATCCTTCATATTTAGTTAATGGTTAAATGTTTTGTTTGCAATTATCTACATAAGACTCAAATTTAATCAACGCTTCCTAGAAATGACCGTAAGCGATGAAAACACATAATTCACATTTTCAACTTTAAGTTCCTTTTAGAAAAAATGGTATAATTTCACCCTTATACTCTGGCTTTAGTAAGGGGTTTCTTTGCTAAACGCAAGGTAGAACAATCAGCTATTGTTTAAATACTCCTTTTGTGCCACAGCTTTTGCAACAAAGTGTTTGTAAATGAGGTCACAGTAAAACTTACAGAAATAAACTTGGAAAAAGTCCAGAATAGTCACAAATAATAACGTGTGTGTACCTACAGAAAAATAAAACAAAAAAAAATCTGGAATATATAAATCTTCCAGACTGGATTAGCATCTGGCCATCTAACCAGAAAAGGAGGGATGGAGTGGTCATTTCCGGTATCTTTATTCACAGATAAAGCCCATACACATCTTCACGACTTCTTTTGTAGCTATGATGTCAGGAAAAGTTGTTGTCAACTCCAAATGAAATATATTGAATAATATATGGTCTCATAAAATGATTTTATATCAAATCTCAAAACTTTCATATTTAACTTCCAATAATCTTTCTTCAAAAATGTTTAATACCATGGAAAGAGCAACTTAATGCTTACATGTCTTGTCATATTTTTCATCTAATTATCTTAAACAAGTGCTGTCTTGAGATTTTACATCCAATGAAAAAAGTCATTGGGTTCCAGCTTGCAATAGAACAGTTGCAACAAAACTACACAATTAAGGTTTTAATTCTGAACAACTTCTAAGTCTGTCTAAGTGACAGCTGAAGTTAAGTGAAAAAATCTGTTTCAATTTGCCACACTGCATGGAAATGAGAAACTGAACACAACACCTACTCCCATCTCTATGAGCTGCTACCTACTAATTGAAACTACTAATAGTTTCAATAATCCTCATTCCTTCTGGTTGTCCTGCTATTATTGGTAAGAAAACCACATTTATCTTCATTTTAAAAGAGGATTCTTTCATTGTTTTGATGAAAAATTTTTGAACACAAAAAATCACTGTGAAGTACAAAAGGACTTTGAGCAGAGGTTTTCCATTCAGTGATAACATGACCGTTTTCTAACACCTGTGAAACATCTAGAATGAAAGAGCCTAATGGTCTTTTGTGAGAACATGAGACCATCAAGAGCGCTAACTCTACGTGTTCACAAACATGTAAAGTGGAAGATTCATTTCATATCTCCGTAAAGCAATTCTAGTCTGTAACTGTGTTTATAAATAAGCACTTAATTATTAAAAGATGAAGAATGGCTAAAATTTTACAGGTATTTTACTTACAGTGTTGTCAAACCAATTCTCAAGCTATAGTGTATAACATATGACTATCCTGCTCCCCAAATATTTCAATATGAATAAAAGCCTTTGCTTCTACAAAATCTCCTGTGCAAATTTCCCTTTGTAGCACACATGCCAAATGTTCTGCAGTCTGGCAAAGGCTACTGCTGTCACTGCTGTGATTGTTCTGGGCAGCTGTGAATTTTTTCAGGTTAGAATCATGAATATGCAAAATAAGGGTGAAATCTGGCCAAACACTCAGATATTTTCTATGTTTTCTATACACCAAAATGAAAAAAAACAAACCAGAACAAACAAAAAGAACAAATTCTCATTGCATTTTGGGATGGCAAATGGGATTCTTCAGAAGCTCCCTGGGGAGTTGTATCCTCCTCCTCCTCCAAGCCTCACTTGTGACACTCCTCTATAGCACAACAATTTTTGTACAGAATCCATGATTTCTAGATGACCAAAAGGATTTCTTCTAGAAAGGCATTTAACCTGAACTTTAAAATTCCTAGCTGTCCCAAGAGCTCATTATCATAACTACTAAAACAGAAATTAAAAAAAAAAAAGAGAGAAAAAGAAAAAAAAGAAAAATAATCTCAGAAATTTCCAGCTGTTTGATTTGCTTATGTCTTTGTCTGCTAAGATAGAAGCCTCTGCAGAAATCCTCTTCCCTTTTAGAAATTCAAAGTCTATGATCATGGAAACTTTTGCCAGCTCCTTTACTTCACCAAAGTAATTTTGACATGATAAAAGGCTTGTATACATATCAGAGCTACAATGTGAAGGAAAAAATTTGAGATAAAATGCAATTGTTTATAACACACTACAAGCTGGAGTCCTCAGTGAAGACCACTAAAGTCACTAGGAATTGTGTTTGAATTTGTCCTAGGACTGTTTGACAGCAAATAAATGATTGAATGAATGAAAGCAGCCAGGAAAGAACCTAGTGATTCATATATGCATTTATTCTCACACCATAGAGCTTTCAGTATGGTATATATATATATATATATATATATACTGGTATGCTGAATTCCCTGAGACATACAACGGGGAGATAGCAATGGGGGGATGATATTATAGATCATATAAACTATCCCTCAAGTTTGGTACTTGGCATTCAACAGGATTCAAAACCTATTGAAGCATATTGAAAATTCAATAATAAATATAGAAATAAAATGCATATGGAGATGTTTCTGTCTTACTCTAAAATACTTATGTCCTCCATTAGTCAGGATTATCCACAATTTCCACAAATTGTTATCTCATCTCAAAGACATTGCTATCAGTAAAATGATTAACATGGGGTTTTTTGCAATCCTTTAACCTCAGTCTCTTATGACAAAGAGTTCCACAAAATATAAAAGATTTGGGAAAAAGTTTATACTTGCTAGCCTTCTTTCTCATTTTCTGACATTTTTATATGTTGCAAAAAGAATAAATATGGACAATTAATTTATTCTCTTTACAAAAAATGTTTGTTGACCTTCAGTACTTCCTTTGTCTCTTTTTTGCAACCTGCCACATTTTAAAATACTCCTTTACAGAAATCTTACTATATCTCTGCTTGGTTTTGTGACATTTTCCAGACAGACATGACTATTTCTGATTTTTTTAGGAGACAGAAATAGACACGGGGAGATCAGAGCTGAGAATGTAGTGCAATGTCCATGCTTGTCATCAAATTATGTGCTGATAGAACTACTTCCATTGTGGGCTTTAAAATGTCCAGCTGCAATCCAAACTGTTGATTAGGCTGAATGGGAAGAAGAAACTATCAGTGCCATAAAAAAAATTGTGTTCAACTGTTTTTTACAAGATTGAATTTTCCAATAAATTATAATCAGATGCCTGTTGAATTTACTCTTTTTCCTATACATTGCTCTAAACTTGTCAATGTGGAATTTCATCTTTGTCATATAAGATGGTAGACGAAATATTTCCTTCTTAAATTTTTCTTAGGCATGTACATTTTTGAGTATTTTAAATCACACTATTTCAACAGTGCATTTTGCCATCTTTCAGCATAGTAACTATATATTTGTAAGTACTTAATTACTATAATAAAAACAAAATTCTTTACAATACTGGACTTTCAGGCACCTTCTTACTGTGAGGAGCAACATCTCATGACCTGAGATATGGGACTAAATTTTACAAAGATGGTACACCCTTTCTCTTTAATGATAGAACACCCTGTGTTTCAGATCTTTGAAGATAAAACAGGCTTGCTTCTTCCCAGTCTCACAGGAGTGTTAGATAATTTGATCAATATATGCAAAAAGACCTAGATCTAGCAGCATAAGTGTAACCAGAAAAAAAAAATAATGCTAAGTTGTACATTTTGAACCTACACATTTATCTTAAAAATATATATATATTATTTTAAACCAGTTGCTAAACTATGAAGGAATTTAAATATTCACCATACATCTGCCTATATTTCAGATTTATATATGAAGACAGACTAGCATAAATTTTCTTTTAAGAGCTTGTTTGGCTACATTATTTATAATCACCTCTTCTGACTTCAGTCAAGTTATCTAGCACCTACATAGAATTCAGTCATTTTGCTGTGACTTTTGCCTTTTTAAAAGTGCATAGTGTGTGTGGGTCTAGAACTGCAAATTCAATTTAAATCACCTATATATCTTTGGAAATACATCTTGGTACTACCTGCATCTTTAATAAAATAACTATTTCTAATTCCTGGCTCCATCATTAATTAATTAATAATTCTCTAAATGAAGCATGGATAAAAGAGCATCACTGTTTTATTCAGCTTGTATTCACAGCTCGTGAAAGAAACTTATTGGTTCCAGGGACTTACTATGCAGTACCTGATTCATCTTTTCTGAGCTCTGACAGGATCTAATCTCTATTACTTTCCACAGATTCATTATTACAACAATCCCTCCAACATCCATTGTACTAAGATTAATGAAAAGAAACCACACAATTTGTTTGTAATGCACCTTTAGCCTTTCCTACATCACTTCCGTGCCTGCAATTGTCTAATCTTTAAAAACTAAGCCTTAGAGCTTCTTCATGTTAATCTTTATTCTTATCTAGTTTTATTTTGTAGGTTGGGCTTTTTTCATTTTCATTCCTTATAAACAACTGGATGGAAAATAATGTTTACACTCACTATATGGATGTTTTCTGTACAACTTATTTTACTTTACTTTGCCTTGCTAAGCTTGTCACCTCTGATTGAGTTATGGGAAGTTTAAAATGTCTGCATGAAAGTCAAAAGCATTTTTGTTTCCTGTGTTCACTTTTACTATTCATTTTAAAATATCCTTTCTTTTGTCATGTTACAGCATTTTAGGTTCTATTCATTCTCTAAATATCCTGAAATAAATGGTACTGTTTATTACTGACTCATGCATACTTACCACCTCAAATAATTTATGAGTTACATCAAGATAGAAATCAAGAGGTTCTCTAAATCTTGTGTCTTGAAAAGATTTATTACCATGACTTTACTTACTCTTCACATATAATAAAGTAAAACACTCTTTTTAATACAGTTGATGATAAAATATAAAGATTCTTCTTTTGGTCACCTTCTATAATGTAGACACACTCTCTGTCCGGAGGATACTTGTTGGGGTAATTTGGAGAAGTGAAGATGCCTCCTTCTGCATATTTTGTCCAAGTTCCACACTGCACTGGTCTCTGTCCTTCTGAAGTAGTTTGCTTTTCTGTGAAATGGTGACATTAAGCATTATATAATTAGCTCACAAATTATTATGTCCACGTGACACTTAGAACTCTCTTACAGGATAAATACAACAGCCCCTTTCTGTCAGTGGCCTCAAACTTTTCTCTGTTAAGACTTTTCTCTGTTAAGACTCTGTTAAGAGTATGATTATTGATCTAGGGGAAAAGAAGGCTGTTCTTTAGGGGTACAAACATAGAATTCTTACTCAAAACATTTTTTTCAAAGCAGAGGAGAGGCTTGGATGTCTAAGAGAAAACAAATTTGCACTGCTTTTAAAATAATAACCTTCTAGGGAAAGCACGTGCTTGAGAATTGGAAGGCATGAATTTCCCACTCATATATCTCAAAAAGCTCAAGCATGTGCTCCATCAGCAAGCTTCATGCCATAATCACGAATATATCAGTCGCAAAATCAAGGAAATAACCTAGAGAATTATGATTGTATATAGAAGTTGTTTTAAATCTGCAGCATATTTACTCTATATTGACCGGACAGAGGTAGAAAGAGGGGTTCCTGGAATCTGGTTCATAGATTATTTCTATCTCGCTGTTTGCTGTAAAATTAATAAATAGCTCTGAGGCCAGGAATCACAGCCCAGAACTTTCCTTCTCCTAAGTGAATCATCAGAGAGCAGAGTCAGACCATTTTGTTTGCTTTCTTTCTATCCCTGAATCTCTTGCATTTCTTTCTGCACTCTGTCAGAGAGAGTGAAGACAAAAGTTTGGGCCAGTTCAGGCTGAAGAAAATGAGGGATCCCTTCCTGAGCATCATGCTTTAACAAGTAGGCTAAATGACAGACTTCAGATAGTCTCTTCAGGCTGCTATTAAAAGGAAGGATAGTAGATTCTAGACTGGTGTTGCTCTGAATGAGGTATCTAGTATCAAAGGACTGTCCCATATAACTTAAGTCCCTGGTGTGTAAAGGTGTTTGAGGCTCCCTCTTAAGATCAATGGAGAAAAACAAGCGCCTTCCAAGGATGATATTAACCATCTTAGACCTGACTTATACTCTGCAAGCATTTCTTCTTCACCCTGGTCTGTATCCAGGCAGAGTATTAACATGGAGTCTAATTTTCTGAAATTAATTCTGGCCTGCAGGGACTGTGCATTCAGAAACAGGTTCAGACACACACTGGGCTTAGCAGCATCCCCTGCTTGGCTCTCCCTCACACTGAGCATCTAAGACTTTTAAGAATCTCTTTCTATACTCCCCCTGCACAAATGCACCCATGATACCAAGTTTCAGGTTTTTAATTATACTTTAACAAGAAAAAGATTTTAAGTGTAGTAGCTGAGTGTCCAAACTGGACTTCCCAGTTTGAAAGTGGGAGTATTTTATAGTCTTTAGTTAGAGTCAGGCTGAGCCTGGTGAATACCCCTGGATTTTTTGTGTGTGTACAGGCATGTGCATACTCCAAACAAATGGACAGGTGGCAGACACTGAAAGTAAATGAGCTACTAAAAATTTCAAAAACTAAACTAAAAACTCAAATCCATACTTTGGTCTCTAATATATTGTCTGACAAAAATGTCTGAAGTTTACATACCTGTTCCTTTTTTTGTTGCCCCAGACAAATGTAGGATGATTAGACTTGCTACAACTGAAAGAGAAATAGGCATTAAAAATCACAGAGCGATAGTTCCTGCAATCAAATCAATTGTACACACATATCTCACAAGAATACAAATTAAATAGAATTATTGTAAAGCAAAAGTTTCATGTTTACTTGCATCTTTTAATTTCACATTATATAGACAAGTTTCTTCGTGGCCTGTTCTTGTAAGTACTTAACTTTGCAAATGTAAGCTAATAAAGATGAGAGCTTTTGGGTTTAAAACAAAATCCACAGGCACAGATGTTCTCCTCCTATTTTTTCCTGTTTCTTTAATATTAGAGAAAAATATTTTTACCAGTACTTATTCATATAATAATAGTTTGTGTCAGCAGTAGAAAAGTGGCTGCTTTTAACAGAGGGAGACTAAATTTCAGTGCCACTGTACACACTAATGTCTCTCTCTATGGCATAATAAAATTTGAAAATGAGTACTGGGAGTAGGAAAGAAGTGAGGGGTTGGGTTCTTCACATCCATCAAAGCATTTGCAAATCTCTGGTGAAGTAAATTATTGTGTGTGCTTAACAATCTCATTAATCTCGTTTGTTTGACTTGTCGAGAGGGTGTTGCTTTTGCTGCAGTGAATCTGCAGCCCATTTTACAAATAGGTATCTACTGTCTCCAACCACGATAGGACAACTATGCCTGTTGGAAACAAATGCAACCTTTCTGAAATGGACTTTGACCTGGAGATAATTACTGGGTTTCTGTGGATTTCCAAATATAACAGTTTAACTAGAAAAGGCTAAGAGGCAAACTCTTAGTAAAGCCATAATGAGACCAATTTGGAAGATCAAAGTGACTACCTAGCTACCTGATGAAGAAATCGCGCACTGATTTTCTTGTCATCATTCATATCTTCTTTGGCTATCAGAGAAGATATCAGCAAGAGCAGGAGAGAACAGATCTGTCAGTTCTTGGAGTGCTTGGGGCTTTGCCCCAGCTAGTTTGGCATTAAGCCCAAACACAGTGCCCAGGCTGCAGTGAACTTAAGGTGGAAATGAAGCTGCATGCTTATTATTTTGGATCAGTAAGCCACCACTTTGTTAATGACTGTGATGAGGAACTGATGGACCAGCGTTCTTTAAAAAAAGCAATTGAATGGCATACTTTCTTCTTATTATCCCCAAGAGACACCAAAAGCCACCATGGACTAGTAACTATGATCCTTTCCAAGATGGTGCTTTCATAATTTCCACACTTTTAATGGCAATTTGTGTGTAATTTTCACACCAAAGGAAGCCAGTCTCCAGATTTCCAGTTTTCTGAAGGCATTGATATCCCTATTTCAATGTCTTTGACCTTTCCCATGTGACAGAGGGTTTGAGGCATGCATGATGGCTGCCCTATTGAGCAGGGTAAGATTGAAATTCTGGGGAAATGAAGGCTTGGCAGCATATTCGCTGTTTCTTGGTCAGGCTCACAGCCCCTAGAGACAGATGTTGGCAGCACTGATAGTTGAAACTCTTCTGTGTCATGGGCATTCAGTGAGAACACTACATCTTCTGCTCAGACCTGAATGCTACCCAGCCATTCATGCCCTTAGTCTCCTCAGAGATGAATTCTGGAAATACATGCTAGCTGGGACTCTGCCTGCCGACTGTGTCAAAATCCAAAGGCAAGGCAGGAATCACCCCTTTACTGAGTTGCTCATTTACTTTAGCTGTGTTTCACACAGTGATCATAATGCATCTATGCCTGAAATCTTCAACAGCCACTACCTAAATTCTCAATAGTGTAAAGTAGCTTGGTGTTAGAATACGAAATCAGCTGCCAGTGTTCCTTCTGCCCACAAATTTGTGGAAGCTGGAATAGGACGCATGACAGTCAAACAAACTCCATGTGAGAAGTGTTTCTTTTAGGCAATTAATAACAATTTAAATCTGATTCTTATTGTTTCATTTCAAGCATCGTTATCTATTAGGTTTTCCCTTATTTTCTATATGGAAAAAAGTGGAGTTTAGAGAAGTAAAGAGAGTTGGTCCAAGTCACAGATATATTATTACCAATATGACAAAAAAACCACAGGTCTTTTCAGTTCCAGCTGTAACTGGTAGAAAAGAGGTTTCCAAACCACAGAGGTGTTTTTCCAAAACACAGAGCTATAATAACATGTCATTATATAAGTATTTATTATTAATAAGCAGTCAAAATAATCTTGATAATAAAGTCTAATAGACAAGCAGAGACTAAGAATTTAAGTGTTTTGGGGTTTTGGTTTTATTCTGGACATATATTATCTAACATTTGGATGGACAAAGTGAAACATTTCTTCCGTATTAAAAAAAAAAAAAAAAGAAAAAGCCTCTTGATTTAGTGTTATTAACAGTAGCACCAAAATATGCATGTTGCCAGAAAGTAATTAAAATTGTGTTCTTCTTGGGAAAAGCCAACACAATACATTTTATTTAAGCAGACAAGGCAGACCATTTCATTCTATTATCCCTCGCCTTTTTGTTTCTCAAGCCACAGAAAATGAACAGTGCTTTTCAGAGAGGGAGAAAAAATAAAAGACCCCAAGGAGACCAACCGTGGAATCTTCACTCATTGCAAACTGTCACTTGAGAAGCGTTGGCACCATAGAGACAATATTGCGATTACCTTGGTTTGGGAATTATTTTAAAGAAGTTTCCACAAAATTTCTTGTTGCATTTTCACTGTCTTACTCCTCCCCCTTTCCCTCCTAATCATGGGTGTAATTATAATAGTGCTTTCTAGTGCCACTCTGATTACGCATCTTCCATCTTTTTTGGATCTGTGCATTTTTTTTCATTACAAGCTGTACATTAAGTGATTTATCTCTTGGCCAGGCTCTTAGGAGGCTGTGATTTGGCACGGACGTGGATAAGCCTGGCGAAGAGTTGTTGGACAAGCAATACCTGCCCATAGCGCTATTGTACAGGTGTGGGCGCACAGAGAAGTGCTGGGAGGAACTGTGGCCACTCAAGCCCGTTCAGAACAGTAGACCCTCTGCAAAACAGAGGCGGGAAAGGGGTCCCACCGCTCACCTTGAGGCCCCTAGGATCCTGGAAGAGCAGGTGATACATTTGGGTGCCTCCTTGCTAATCCTAGTGGATGTCAGCCGGAGGTGCCGCCCCCGCCCCGCAGCTCTCCGGGATCCGTGCCCGCTGTGGCCGCCCCCGCCCCCGCCGCAGCTCCCGGCGCTGCCCCGCGCCCCCTCACCCTCGGCGGCCGGTTCGAGCCACGGCCGGCGGGGGGCAGCTCCCCTCCCCTCTCTCCCCGCACGCCAAAAGCCACCAGA
>VZRO01000184.1:441029-483412 GCA_013397915.1 Daphoenositta chrysoptera | reverse complement strand
GCAGGGGAAGGGGAAGGGGAAGAGGAGGGGAAGGGCGGGAGGGCGGTGGTGGTGGGGAAGGAATGATTTCAAAACTGGGAAAGGAAGGGTAAGAGGAGAAGGATCGCTTCCCCTCTCCCAGTCAGTTCATGGATCAGACAAAATGCTCATGAGTTCCTCCTTGACCTGCACCTGCCAAAGGGAAATTGGAAAGATTTTCCCCCTTAGAGGCGACTTCTTCCTCTACACACCCACGCACGCACAAAGACACGCACACACATACACGCACAAAAGGGAGCAATAAAAGTTTATCTGCTAATCCTCCGGTCTCAGATACAATGATTACCTCTTCCAATCAGCCCAGAGACGACTGCAAAATCTCTCCCTTTCTCTCCCGCCCTCCCCCCGCGTCTAGGATTTATCTTCCTCCTCAGCTACATCCCACCCAAAACACCCATCCCTTTGACGAGATTGAGGTGGGCTAGTGGTCAGGGCGGGAAGGGAGGGGCGAGAATACAGTAAACATATTAATAACAAGAGTATTAAGAGACCCTGAAGTGGTCTGAGTGGAAAACAAGAGGGGAGGAGGAGTGGATGAACAGAAAGGGCTGTGTCCCCTCTTGGCCCGGGAGCCGGCCCTGCAGAGCCGCGGCAGCCGGCACCTGACTCCCGCAGCGCCGCGGCCCTGGCACTCCCGGCCGGGCGAGGGGAGGGCTGCAAGGAAGGACAGGGAGCAAAGCGCACCGCTGGGGCGGCGGGGAGGGGCGAGAAGAAGGGACGATTTGTGCCACAGAAGTGCAGGGGAGCAGGATGGGATCCCCCGGCCCCTCGGCACAGCTGTTGCGGCGGCCAGGCTGGGGAACAGCCGGCGCGGGAAAGCCGCCGACCGCCGCGGGGATGGGGCCGAGCCAGGGGAGCCGGGGTACCCGCAGCCCCTGCCCCGGGCTCCGCACGCCGCAGCGCATCTCGGAGGCGGGGTCGGCGCCGCTCCTCCTTGCCCGCACCTGATGCTCGCGCCGTTCGCAACAAGAAAAGTGTGTCTGGAAGCGCAGCCGGGGCGGGGAGAGGGGGGCGGCGTTGCGGGCGTGTTNTGCGGGCACGGCCGGCGTAGGCGGGAGGCCTGTTGTCTTTAGAGCACCTTTTAATAAGGTGGGTACCCCTCCTGCCTTTGGGACAGCACTGAGCAGCACAGCAGCTATTCTGGAAGGTGAATGTGAGGAAGCTGGATATTTATTTATTTATTTATTTATTTTTCCCCCAGCTGTGTTTTAATAAAAAGCCTCAGGGGTTTTTTTCAGCCTGTGGATTGCCTGCCCCGTACTCTGAAATGAAGACTGTATCTGCCATCAATGCTTACGAATGCAGGCAGTCAGCAACAACAGCGTGCATATTAGGGTAAGTCTGAGGTGATCTTGGCTAGCAGGATTCATCCATTCAGCCAGCCAGCCAGCCTGACTGAGCACTTAAAAATCCTGCTGGGTGAGAAGGGCACTGGGTTTTCTACAGGGCTATGAGTAAGCTCCTTATAATAAGGAATATAGAAGACATAAGACTTCGTGAAAGGATTCACCTGTTTTGTGTAATCCGTCTTGCCATTAGCAACATCAAGTCTGCAGCTGTTAATCTTAATAAACTGTCCTACTCTGCTTTCTAACCCTCTCAGCACTTTCTCTGACCTTCCTTATTCTCTTCCACAGCGACTTACAGAACTTTATGTGTACAGCAATTGAAAGTCACCAGATTTATCCATAGGATAAACTTCTATACAGATGTGCAGTCTACCTTAGTCAAGCAACAGTAGAGTAACAGAAAAAGGGTAGTGTTGAAAACAGTCATACGAATGTTTATAGACAGTCAGATGTTTCTTCTGCAGGATGATGCAGACATCCATATGGCTAAGTTTCAAGTTATAGTTACTTTAAAAAAAAAAAAAGGTTATAGAACAAGTAGGCACAAAACAGCTGATTTTGCTGTTCTGGGAAATGTGCTGTGTCACATCATATAATAGCAAGCTTCAAATTTTTCCGTTCTGAAACAGAGTGGTTTAAGTTTTAAAATTCCTAGATCTCTTTTATTGTCACTCATATTTCTAAGGACACCATTGCAATAATATTGAGAAACAGCAAGTGGTACATACCAAGTGTGTTTATGCCGAAATGTAATCAGTAACCATCCTTATGGAGGGAGACATCCACAAAATAAATGAGGCATGACCACAATGGCCACTGCATGTTCTCATTAGTAGTGAGATCTTAAGGAGATATCTCAGGATCTACATCGTTGAATGCTAAAAGCTTATGCAAAAGTGTTTATAAGCAAGTACACAGGGTTTGCAATTTAGAAACTGGTCAAAATTGCTTTCTTCCTCAATAGATAGCACTTCTGTAGAGAGTTTGAAATTTTGAACTTCATACAACTACTGAAGTCTTCACCACCATCTTATTTGGCTTTATGTTTCATTTTGTTGCAAAAACTCTTTATATAAGGTTTGGTAAATGCTCTTTCTAGTAAAGTAGTAGGTCACACTCTTAGGTGGGTGCATCTTCCACTCCCTTGGAATTGTATAGCTACATTTTTATAAACTTAGTGTGTACTTTTTGCATCCCTAATTAGCCAGTTGCCAGAACCTTACATTTCTACTAGGCAGTAAACTAAAAAAGGAAAAAAGGGAGTCACATTTAATAAAACATGAAATGTTAAAAAAAAATGGAAAAGCCTAATATCCATAAACAATTATGTCAAATGGCATCTTAGTAGTGTTATGAAGCCTTTGGATTTGCTTGGTAAGAGTCCTATTGATTTTTTAATTAGTTTAAGGAGTTTTTTAGGTTTTGCATTTTTATTAGAGTAAGGACATTGACTTATTTTATCACATGGAATGACAGCTACACTTTTAGATTAGAAATGTACTTTTACTAGTGCTATATTGTTTGTCAGCTGAATCTTGTTTATAAAAATAAGTAAGAAAACCCAACACGATTTTGTTCCTTGATTCAGTACACACAATGCTGGTTTTTGTAGTTTTAAAGCGCCCATTACATGGCAATCTCTTCATAAAGAGCATTCTGTCAGCCTCTCTCTTTCACATTCACAGCTGAATTTTTCTATTGATTATTAGAGCATTTTGTTTGAACCCAGAATATTTTATTCAACAAGACATAAAGCACTTCCTTCCTGTGGCCTATCATCTTTAGGAAAACCTAAGACACTGATCATCCTGAGGATGGTTGGTATGGCAGAAAGGAGATCACCCATTTATAGACCAGTTCGAGTACTGTGAAACATTTTCAAATTGAGATTACAAGATGAAAAAAAAAAAATCAACTATGCATGAAAATATCCAACAATTTTGTCTGAAACAGTAGTGTACAATCTCCTATTGAGATCTATGTGAAGCATTGGACAATTTGCTTCAACAGACAGAAAAAAAGCTTTTGCCTCTGAATTGTGTTATGCTGGTGTTTCAACGACAAGAAAAGAAAATAATGCTGTTTTGCTTTCCTCCCTTCTCTGGTTAGCCTATGTGTTTGTATGTCAAAAGCAGAAGCCCTGGGCAGCTGGTTGTAAGTGGCCCTGTCTAGGCAAGGGGTTGGACAAGACAATCGCCAAAGGTCCCTTCCCACCTTAAACATTCTGTGATGCTTTGATCCTGTAAACAGTGGGAAAAATGGAACATAAAGTAGGGGAACAGTTTCAGTGAGAAAAAGAAACTCCTTAATATTCAGGACTGACTTGGCTTGCTTTCAGGTGTAACGTGGAAGAAAATGAGACAATATATCTCGATTATTTTCTCCTTGAACCAGAGGAGATTATTTAGTTTGAGTTAAAATGGTAAATTATTCTCAGTTAAAAATTCCCCTACATGGAGAAACCTGAGGTAAATTACCTCGGTACCTTTCTCAATTAAATTTTTTCCTGTGAAAACAAAATCTGTCCAGCATTTGTCACCCTTTCTTGGCTGCTTTGGGTAGTCTTGCCTTATCCCAACTCTGCCATTGACAACTGTTCTAACCACATCCCATAAAAACTAAATTAATTCCTCTTTGTGTAGATAAAAGACTGAAAGGATTCAAAATAGCCATGAGTTTCTCCCACATTCCTAACAAAAAACTCCTTGAACTGAAAGAAACAGCACTGTTATGAAATGGAGAAGGCACTGGCTTCCTTATTTATGGAAAGCAATCTATGCTTCTGAGGGTGGGAAGGAAGAAATACAAGAGTGATATTTCTCGTCTCTATGCTTTCTTTAAAGTCGTTTTGGATTCTGTGCAGTCCTATGTAATCACAGATGTACTTTTTGTCACAATCTCTTTGTGAATGATTTTTTTGCTAGAATTTAGCAAATCCAAACTACAGGCTCAGTATAACACAGTTATACACAGTGCAACATTTGGAAACACTGAAATGAATCACCAAGCTGATCAGCACATCTACATTCACGGTTTAGTTCAGATTAGGAGTGTGGTTCTAAAATGAATCTCCCAATTGCCCTCACTTACCACATTTTGGATTGCAAATTGGAGCAGACTTTGAGTGTGTGAGCTGTTTTACTGATAGATGAAACCAGGCTGAGAGGTGTGTTCCTGGAGAAGAGTCTGTTTTCTAACTTCTAAAGGGCATGCAGGCCCACAGGAACAGAGTAAAACCAGTGCTAAACAAATACCCCTTAAAACAGGTACAGAGCAGGCATGGAGAACTCAGTACCAACCACTTCACCTTTCAGATAGGCTCCTTTTGCCCTGAATTGCTTGTTAATATGGACTTATTCAATATTTCTTTCAACAGTGCTAGAAGCTGAAACAAGAAAAACTGAAATACACTCCATTCTTTCGTGATGAAACACCTACAGAGAGGCATAACATATACCTTCCTGTGTGATATCAGGATAATGGAACCTTTTAGTCTCTTAGAATAACACCTTTTCTCTTATTATCCATTTTCTGGTCATTCGCAGACTGTCCCTTTTAAGTGCAGAAGGACTTTGGGTCTGCACTCTTCCAACAAATGTCTTCCCAAACACAACACATTTAGAACATCTCTTCTCACAAACTTTTCTTGAAAATTGAAGTGTATTTCCCTTCTGCAAACCAGTCTGGGAGATAATCCTTAAATATGAGAAGAAAGCAGTATAAACAAGGAATGAAGAAAAATCCAATACTTTTCATCTGCAGTTTTTCATAAATATCTTGTATTTAATAAGTGCAACTTGGATTTACATGATACCACACAACTTTAATGGATAACAGACTTCTATTCTACAGGAAACTTTTTATTTCTTCTTCTCTTTTTTTTTTTCTTTTATCCTGTTTGATTGGTCTCATTCTGAAATTGAATGAATTTAAAAAGTAATTTTTTGGTGTGATACAGGAATTGGCAAGGTTGCCTACTGTACTCAGTTTTCTCTCTTTATTTAGAACAGTGGTCTCCAAAACTGTAGGAGATTGTGGACTCATAGGGTGTACAACACAACCCACTGGGGTGCAGGAAGAAAATACTTTTTACACCATTAATAAACAAAAATCTAGACAAAACTATTTTTTAAAAAAAGTTTTTAGTTCATCCATATGCTTCTAAACGTCTATTTTTGTATAGCTGTATAAACACAAAGCATTAGTACAGTAGTCCATGTATGTATTTTATAAATAAACATATATTGGGGTACATGCTTAAAAATCTCTTACTGATAGGGGTTTGCTACCAAAAAAAAGTTTGAAGAACACTGAAGTTCTGCCAGCTATCCTCTCTGAAGCAAATGGCATTTGCAAAAGTACTAGCTCAGATTCCACATTTAAGGCAGAGATATATTTGTCACTTAAATTAAGACTCTCAAGAACCTTTAATTCTACCATTTCAAGAATAAGGGCAATTCAGAACATTGGGAGGGGAGGCAGGATGGGAGTTGTTTGGTTTTGTTTGGTTTATTGTTTTGTTTTTTGTCATTCGCATGTTGATGAGCTGGTTTATGAATTAAACACAGACACATCGCTATCTGAAAGAGCTCAAGAAATTTCATACCTATTATTGGCAAAGTCTTGAAGAAAGCCGTTGAACAGGAATACGTGAAAAAATTTTCTCCTTTCCAAGTCATCTAGTAAGATTTTTGTGATTACTACTCTCTGGGTAAACTAACTTATGTCAATTAAAACCCCAAAACTGAAAACCAAAGAACGAGAAAAAATGATAAATAATCGGTTTTCAAACAACTGTTCAAGCACATGAAACTCATGGTAAATCTTCCCAAGATTACATTCTGAATCGTCAATCACAGGTTAAGAATTTGAAGACAACAGTGGAAGATAAACCATACGAATCTTCATAATTTAAAATCTGAAATGGAAGAAGCTAAAATTAGCTTTAACATAGATAACTGTCTCCTTATAAAACTTCTATGATTGCTACACAATAAAAAATTATTTAAAATTACTAGTTTACTATTAGCTGATTCATCTTTACTTTCCTTTGAGCCATTCCATTGCAGCTTTCACCGCACTCTTTTTCCTATAACTATATTTAGGGTAAATAAATCCAAATATTCAATGGGGGCCCTACCTGAAAACTGTATTTAAAAATAATGTGACATAGGTAGGGACTGTATAAACCTGTTCTTCATTGTAAGAATGAAGAAGAGTACTTAAGATAAAGTACAATTCAGTTATATAGATACTTGCATGTTTTCCTGAGATATTCTCTTTAGCAGTGACAAAAGAAATTACCTCAATAAGACAAAGCAGCACCTCTCCTACATAATAGTGTGGAATCTTAGAAGGATTAATTGGAAAGTTCAACTAATTCTTATTTCATTAGTGTTCCAGTGGAATGCTGTAATTAAATGCATTTTTCCAGGGAATTGTTAATAGGGCTCAATTTGCCATTTAAGACAAATACTCTTTTTTACACTAGGGAGGCAGGGTGAGTCTTATTTATTATTCAAGTGGAATATTTATAATATGGTGCCATGGAAAAAAGTGCATGAATTGTGCTGTCTTGCAAAACATTTCATCCTTGTGAGGGAGTAAGAGAGGTGGTAGCAGGTCATATACTTTGGAGTTAAATTAGTTATTGTAAGGTACCATGAAATTACTAATTACTGTAGACCTGGTTCAAAAAAGGCATTTATTTATAATCTCTTATGGAAAAGGAATTTGAAAGTTGCATGCAATTTTCTAACTTCCAAGTCAGCATCTTCACTCTATCTAGCACATGAGTTATATATGTAGTGCACACAGCAAAGCTACAAGTAAATAAATGATGGACTGCAAACTAGATTGAGATGAGAGCAGAAGGCAAAGAGTTATTTGGGAATGCTGAATTAGAACGAGAAGTCTGGCTTGATCAGCAGGTGTAAATCAACAAAATTTCACTGAAGATGCGGGATACATATTTATCAGTCCAAATGAAGTCTTATATTAAAAGACTAGCTTCTAGATTAAGAAATAGCTTAGACTTCCATTGTATTGTCCTTTTCTTAATCTTGAGATGGGCACAAAGGGGATGCTTGGCAGAAGATGGAAAGAGTACGTATATAAGGCAAGTAGGCATAGTCCTAATGGAGATACTTGGATATCAATGGTTAACAATGAAGACTTTTCTCAGGTAGAATTGATTCATTACAAATACTGACAGACCTAGGAATTTGTACACAGGAGGTTTTGCTTTCAGGAAACTGGAATCAAAAGTATTCCAAATAAGGAAAATGATTGCATTATGCTTTGGGGCAATATGTTAGTATGCCCTAAAGTGGTAATTTTTCCAAGAAGGTAACTACAAAAACAGAGTCCTTCTTTGACTATTGTTTACATGAATGAGTGGTTACCAGGTGAAAACTTTTCTGTTTCTGGTTTAAAATGCATGTCCTGTCATTTAAGCCCTGTAACACTTCATAGTTAAGAAAAATGTGTTGAACACAGCATTTTTAACACACATTTCCTACAAAAGGTAGACTATTTCTTTCCAAGGCCTTATCTCATAGAAAAACAATCAGCTCTTTTAAAAGTCATAGCTAGGACAAAATTTAGTATCATTAAGTCAATAATGTTAAAATTACTTTCAATTTCTATCTTCTGAATGGCCTTTCATTCACAGTGTATATATGCAAATTTTGACAGAGGTCTTCATCATTAAATTAATAGTATGCTCTTGCACATGACAGTTTTTTTAAATTACAGTTCATCTTTCTCAGAGCATTTTGCATCAGCCTACTAAACTGAATAGCCTCAAGTTTAGCTATTCTATTTTAAAACTGTCAAACATTATTAGCAGAGCAGAGAAGCAGTTCAAAAAGTAATTAATTCCAGGGCTTAGAGTAAACTGCTATTTTAATTAAAAGAACACTAAATACTAATGTCCTGATTCTTTTTACTGAGAACATGGAATAAAAAAAGTCTGAATCACTTACATTTAATACATTTTAAATGTAAGTTGAAATACATTAAAGGCATATCTCTTGTTCCTGCTCTTTATAAGCTGACTCAAAAAAGAGAAAATATTATATGCCATATTTGTTGGTTATGTTGTGCCATTTTTCTTATGGGTTCTCTTCCAGTGTGTGCTGAGTAGGAATATCAGCTGGTACACCATAATTGCACTGTGTAGGATGCCAGACCTCAGTTGTGCAGTTGTGACAATTGCCACCTATAGGTCCACAGAAGATGTGAGGTTCTCTCTTGAAGCTGTGTTTTCTATGCTTTGCAAATTTACACTTCCATCTTTTCCAGACTTTAAATTATACACAAAGAAGGCACTTTACATATGGAGAAGCACTGTCCAGAGCACTGGAACAGGCTGCACAGAGAGGTGGTGAGGTCTCTGTCTCTGGAGATATTCAAATCCCACCTGGATGCAATCCTGTGCAAACTGTAGCAGGTGAACCTGCTTTAGCAGTGGGGTTGGACTAGAAGACCTTCAGAGGTCCCTTCCAACCATCATCATTCTGAGATTCTGTGAAACAAGAATTTTAGGCAGTTTTGTTTTTACTACATCTTTATAATCTCAGATCTTTGGTGGGCTTCTCTCCTCGTGGAGCAGTGCAGGTCTGTCTGCAGTGTGCCACAGAGCACAGCATGGCTGGTCCCAAACTAGCACTGATTCCCTCACTGCCAAACAGAAATCTTCATCTGGGTCATCACCACGGCCTGAAGAAGCTTGAGCTGCAAGGCACCCATGAGATCAGGGTTGATTCTCTGCAACAGGAAGCTGTGTGTAGCTCATGATGGTACCAGCACTGCTGGGGCTGGCTCAGGTATCTGTGTACAGAGCTTCTCTGCACAACACAGATCTGCCTTTACGCCTGTGATACTTATCTCACCTCATATTTGAACTGCAGTAATGACATACCTGTCACCACAACATTTCCCTTGTGGAGAAAATTCCAGCTTGTGCAAGAAGAATGACAAGAACACAGACTACGTTTGTCCTTCCTTCTCCAAAATACTTGACTTTCCCTATAATTTCTAATTCAGTTGCTACTTTATGACCAGGACCCAGGGAAACTAAAAGATCAATTCACATTTTGCAGGGGAAGACACAGACAACAAGATTAATCATCTAGTTAAAAAAAAAGAAAAAAAAAAGGAAGATTTCATCACAGATTATTTGTCACCCCTGCAAGAGCATGAGATAAAATTTAAGAAATTTTTTGATGTGCTGGACACTTGAGCATCTGCTCTTTGCTTACAAAATTTTACATCAACATCTTTTTTGTGACAGAAATTTTTTTCTGCATTATCGTGGTATTATATGAGACAAACTTTTTGTCAGCTGCACTATTGTCACGTGGCATGCTAATATTTGTCCACTATTACCAATATGAGAAAAAATCCTGGAACTTGTATCAAGTATCAAGGCTGAACTTCAAGTTTTTTAGCATTTTTGATTTTAGGGTCCATTCTCAGTTTCTTATACCTCTCTAAGCTTTATCCAGTTCTGTAAGTTTTTTTCCCCACCATGTATCTGATTCTGTCTTTATACTTAGTAAAAATGTCAAGAATGGTTGAATCATTTCTAAGTCTAATATAAAGAAATAAAATTCTGCTAAATAATCCTTTATCCTTCTGATTTTTTTTCACTGAAAAGCTTGTAGAGACCTTACTTTACATAGAAGAATATTAAATTAATTTAATTTTTGATACTTCATGCAAATAATTAGAGTATTAAGTCTATACAAATTTTACCAAATTAGAAGACAGAAACACAGAAAGGCTATATTCCAAACAGTACAAAGGAGGGAGGAGAAAAGATAGATATGAAAAGACTAACATATATCTGAAAGTATGCTTCTTCTAGATGGTGATATTGCTTTGCTCTTGTGGGAAAAAAATCTTTTTAGAAGAAAATAGATTGTGATAAATTAATTAAGGTCTATATTACTGCAATACAAATGAGAGACATTATTAGGATAAAAAATAATCTCACACATTGCATGCTTAAATTCTAAGTGTATATTATTTTAGGTTTTCAAGTACTTTTTGAGGTAATTTTCAATTTCACATGTATTGTCGTAAGTAAATTACATTGCAGCAATTAATACTATAATTTGATTTTGTCTTTAAAATTTAAACCAAAATGAGCCTTTGATGACAGGAAACTATCATTTTTCCACTGGCAGTATTAAGAGGCTTGAAAGACTCATAAAACCCTCTGGGATTTGTATGTACATGCTACTAATCAGATTACTTGTACAGCAGTCCAAAGTGAAAGAGGTCAAATAGGTAAAGATCTATATTACAGAAATGTTCTTTATAGAGGTATTTATATTTATTAACATTTGTAACATACTCCTCAATTCTTAAAGATCAGAATGTGTTTCCCTTCTGTTCAGATGCTTAATTTCTTTATATGGATTTAAGAATAAAGGCTTCAATGAAAAGAAATTGAGGGATTCAGTAGCGTAAGTGTTCAGAAAAGCTGTTGTTCAAAATCACTCACCTGGCAAAAGTCCCAGGAAGACAGCATTGGTGTCATCTATTCAAAACATTATATGGCTCCTTTACTGCATCTCAAAGCTTTTATTGTATTTATTTTCAAATCTTCATAGAATCATAGGAAGATAAAGATGAAAGGGCTTTTAAGAGGTCACTGAGTTCTCTGGCACAAGGCAAGATGAGCTATATATTTGTCATTCCTGATACATGTTTATGTAGCCAGTCCTTAAATTCTCTAATGAAGGCGATTAACAAAGTCTCAATGGGTAAATTCTTTCCATGCTTCAGTAAGCCTATTATTGCTAATATTCAACCTGAATTTTTCTGGATGCAAATCCACGACATACTGACAAAATGACACAGGCCAGCTGAGCATATTTAAGCATCATGAGACTCTGGGCTTTCCTTGCTCAGGGTGTGGTGATGCTGCTCAGTTGAAGCTACGCCCCCATTAAGGGAGCTAGATTTCGCACTTTAACATTACGATCACTCTAGTACTTGGCTCTGAGATCACAAGAGAAGAGTACAAAACCAGAGATATCCCAAAACATAAACTGCAGGTTTAACACTCAGAGTTCTTCCCTCTATATTACCTGCAGAGGAGCAGTTTGCCAAACTACTGCCTCTGCAAGCTTCTATGTGGGGTACTTTAAGTGATTTCTCAGTGGTCTATGAAAGGCATTTTAGTTTTAGCTAAGTTACACCACTTATGCTGTTTGTGGGATGGGGCATTACAGGTGATACCATTTCTGAGATGATTTAAAAGTTAATTCAAGAATACTCTGAGTTACAGAGTGCTGATCTTTTTTTTTGCATTATATCTGTTACAGAATGTATACTGCCCTTAACTGCTCTTTGAAATGCACTTTAAAAAGTAAACCTAAATTCATCACTAAGTTGTCTTTACCCTTGGAAAATAAATTATTTCAATTTTAAAAGTCCTACTGAACAGGTTTAATTTCCACAGTAGGTCTGAATGAAATCATCATATCATTTACTTCATTTAATGAAATGCTGCATTTCCCAAAATAATCCACCACAAGTCACATTCACATTCTGAGTTACAAGATGAAAATTTTAATAGGATTAATATTGGATTTCATACTACTTTCAAAATCAGAAATACATGATGTACAGGAAAAGCGAATATGTTCATTTAGTTTTCATTGCTTCATAGTTTAATGAAAACCTGACAAATCAGATATACAAGGCAGATACAGACAATAAATAGAATATGTGGGAACTCTAAAGTTTTATCAGAGAAAGAAGAAGATTAATTTTATTTATTGGTTTTCCTTACAAAGGAGGTGAGGAGTTTCCCTCTCTGGAACTACTCTTTATGGGTGAGTTCGAACCACTGCTTAAACTGGAGTTAGTGTTAGAAGAATAAATTGTGACTGTAGCAATTCCAGCTTGTGAAAGAAAGCTGGATAATGATTTGGATAACTATAGATCAGCACCATTATCCACAGTGGACAAAAGGGTAGAAACAACAAGTGACCTGAGGATAAATACTGGTGCTACAAAGAATCAACACAGCATTTGTAGAGGAAAGCAATGTCTGACACGTCCACAAGAGTTTTCCAAGACTGTGAGAACCTGTGTGGTGGCCTATTAAGCCAGAGCACAAAAGCCTCAGTCTCCTCCTGAAAGGCAGCTGCCAGGAGATCTCTCTGGTTAGGATGAGCAGATTGGCTTTTCCCAAGATCCTTTGTTCCCTCATCATTATGTATGCACCTTTCGTTACTGCTGGTGGTGTTGTATCTCTCCTCCCCTTTTCTACCCTATATGTCTCCCCTTCCAGATTGTTCTCCCTTCCCCGCTCTCCCATTGTTCCCCGTTCCTGGCCACTCCTTCGGGTTTCCCTGTTGGCCCCTGTACCCCAACCCCGCCCATGCACCGCCCCTGTGCCCTGGGACCATTGGCCCTCCTGCTCTCTCCGCCCTCCTCGTCCCCATACAAAACCCCACGACCCTGCTGTGTCTTTGTCTTCGCCTCTGGGAACCTTCACACGGTGTAAAATAAAGTTCTTCTGTGGAACCTCATGTGGAGACCCTCCCTCGTCTCCTTTATGGCTGCTGGGCTGCGGGGCCGTGCTCTCTGGGAAGGCTGCGGTTTGCTACACCATCCCACACTTAAAAACTCACCACAACACAAGACACCAATAAACTTGTGAGAAAATAAAAGGCAATTTGGTTAATAAAGTGTTCTTGGGTTCTCAGTACATTCTGGACAAAAGGTTCTTCAATAAATGAAGATGTCAGAAATACAAGGGAAGATTCAACCACGAGAAGAAGGAAAACATGGGAATTAATGGTCAGTTTTCACAACTACAGGGATTTCTCAGAGAGACATTTTTGGTTTGTCTTTGCTGTCAAATATGTTTACAAATAAATCTGAAAATTAAAGGAGCAATGATGTGATACAACTCTCTAAGAACACAAAATCAGGCAGAAGGGGCAAAGCTGAATGTGAAGTATTACAAAAGGTCCTTATAATATTTGAATGAAGCATCAAAAAAAAAGAAGATAAATTAACTCAAATAATATGAGGTAATTAATTTTTTTAAGGTCATCCAGTGACATGCTCACAATAAAAGATTCTGCTCTATTATGATGTGAAAGAGCTCCTGGGATTTTTGCAGGTAGCTCTTTGAAAATATCATATAGATTTCTCAGCAGTCAGAAAGGCAAAATGAATGTTAGCCATGCTCAGGAATAGAAAAAAAAGAAAAGAACTTGGTTAGAATGCATATTCTTGCACTCTGCCTGCAGTCCTGTTCATCCCATTTTTTAAAATAACATTAAAATTAAAAAAATATGGATCAAAATACAGGAAGTGTGTTGAGAGAAATGGAGTACCTTCTATAGACTTGGAGAGAGACTACTGACAGAAGATGGAAGGCCGGCAGAATTATTAGTGACATGAAGTGTGTGAATTGGGAAATCTAGAGTATAACTCCTCTTTCTCTGTTTTTCCTTTAAGAATGTGCTCTTGATGACTGTGAGGGACAAGATATTGAACAAGATCGTGGTTTGATGCAATGCTTAATTGTTTAAAATTTTCTTATTAGCATGCTTCTCATGTTCTGTTTCAAAAAAAAAAAAAGCATGCGAAAATACTATTTGCACGCAATCTTTATAATAAGCCTAAAAAGAAGGGAATTTTTACCTGGACCTGGTCATATCACGTATCAGTGGCCAAGTACTGGTATGTACTAGACTTCCATTGGGTGATCCTGGCTCTTTCAAAGCTGGCTATTTCCCTGTCTGTTAGTTAAATTAACTTATACAAAAGACCTCAAAGATTTTTCTTTCCCCTGTGCTCCCTCAAGCAGGTCAAAAGGACTTGAAGATACTCAGATTCTTAAGCTCCAGGGGAGTCTCGACAAGCAATCTCCTACCTTGGTGATCACAGAGCTCTTGCAATATTCAAGGCTCCCTGAGATGCTTGGCACTCTCAAGGGCTCTTAGCCTTTTTAAGTCCCAAGGGCTCCTACTCTTCTTTGAATGTGCTTAAATATGCTTAAGAGTCTGGAGTTTTCAGGTTCTTCCCACTCCAGGGTTATCAGGAAGGTT
The DNA here is from genome assembly GCA_013397915.1 of Daphoenositta chrysoptera. NCBI lineage: Eukaryota > Metazoa > Chordata > Aves > Passeriformes > Daphoenositta > Daphoenositta chrysoptera. The sequence goes on along the minus strand of VZRO01000184.1, from coordinate 468,936 downwards.
TTCTCTTGGCCAAACACCCTTCCTGGGATTTCTTGAGTGCACGTTTTCACACTTAGTACCTACAGAGTCTGGAGATCCTGTATTCCAGACTGTCAGTACACCAGTAACATCCCACAGCCTGTGCTTATTCTACAATTAAAGTAAAAGACTGTAGTGGGATACACAGCTCTAGTGCTTGAAATACACACTCTGTTATTTGATCTGATTAATTTACATTCCCAGAGGCAAAATCTCAGTTTAAATTTAATCGATACAGAGATTGAACTTTTAATTCAACAACTCAGGTGTGCTACATACTGCTGTGAAGAGAAAAGAAACCTTAGCCAACCAAACAAAACCCACAAAACTCAACAGATCAACACTTATTTCATAGAACTTTACAGAAAACTTAGCAGCTTGGATTTAATAAAAGCTGTGCCTTGGGTCAAATATTTTCTGTTTCATAATCCTAAGTAAAGTAGAGCTTGCTTATTTTTTATCTTTTTTTTTTTTTTTTTCTTCCATAATGCCACATTAGATAGCAATATTTAAAAGAGAAAGGATGAAATTCACTTGCTTGGTATGACTCAATGTGCGAAAGGAAAGAAATGCAAATTCCTAAGTTTTCCTGTTCCTTAGTGCTCAATGTACTCTGCATTTTCATGTGTTTTGAGTGCATGGAATGAATGATTTTCCCAAAATCTTGCTATAACTACAACATATAATCCAATACTCTTAGCTATACATTAGGAAAAAAATATACCTCTTTGACTTGATTTCAAAGTCAATCTCTCATCCTTAATCACAGCCAGAATTTCCTTTATTTTCTTGATTTAAATGGACCCACAACTGATATTCATATTTTCCCCCGTGTTTAATTACAGACTTACTGGATTCATCTTTTAAGCAACTTTAGGTTTGGAAACTGCAGTTCAGATGGGAGCAAATGTTCTAATTTTTTATGACTGAGTAAATGAAGAGGGAACATAATGGAAATGAAAATAACAGCATGATGAGGACATCAGCTCATAAATTTATTCTTGTATGTGCCCTATAGATATCATAGATGAAAGGGAGTGTTTGCTCCATGATGAACCCAACATTTTTAAGAACTTCAGTAATAAGGTTTGGCTATACTCCAGAGTAAGCAGAAGTCTTTCTGGAGCATCTGTCACAACTTTGCTTTCATTCTCCTACAGCACAAAAGGAAGCTGCTTCTCTCTTGAAAATCTAACATACCCATCCCATATGCCCTTCTCAAAGTCTAGAATGGATGTGGATCTGATTTGAATGGCCGAGCTTGAAGATTTGTCTTACTTTCACAGGTAAAATAAACCTATTTAAAAAAGCATTTATGGCTCTGCATTGTAGTTGTGTGTTATCAATTACAGGAGTACAGTGAGATTTTAAAAAGAATACTAAATGGTGAATGTTTAACTTGAGAAATAGTTGTGCCTAGATAAATAATGTTTGGTGCAAAATGTGACAGGATACTTTATAGAAAATAATTTTGACTGGATTACTCTGGGTGAAATTCCAAACAGCTGTTAATGAACAACCAGCTCACTGCATTGGAAACTATGAAGAATTTATCTTCTGCATTAATGTAGTATTAAGCTATTTCAAAGACACCATAAGGCAAAAGTTTGAATGAGGATGGACAATTATTTACCAAACACGGACATTAAACACATAGGAGTACAAGATGGCTTTAAGCTTTAAAGTTGAAGACTCTTGACATGCATTAAAAAGATAAAAAATACATATATGTACATGTGAGGATAAACAGACAAAAAAGGCAGACTACACACTTAGCAAAATACAGCCAAGACCAGTTGACTCCATGAAGAAAATAATATGTTACACAAAGATTTGATGATGCCCAAAGCACTTTGCAAAAATAAGGTTTCAGAATCACAGTGTTTTCCTTATAGGTTCCCTTAAAAATGGTACAGAGTGGGGAAAATGGAGAAGGACAGTCTGCCTAAGAAAGTGTAGATGATCACTTTATGCAAGCTACAAAAACCTGTTCTTCAGACCCTGAAGTAGTGAAAGGTGACTAATTAGTCTTCTCTGGTTTGACACCTACCTTTGACTGTCCTTGGGGCAAGCAATGTATGGCAATTTATCTCTGCAATCTTTAGTGCTTGAAAAAATGAGATGATCAGATATATTTAGGGTTTAGACTAGTGTTCATGTGGTCGCAAGAGGGTCTTACATTGTCAGATAAATTAACATAACATTAGTGTTTCAAAATCAGCAGGGTATTCCATAATGTAAAAACACTCTGAGCACAAAATGCCTTTCTCTATGCAGAACATCCTTGAGCAAATATTCTACTATTTCTGGGGGATAGCCATAGCAAAAAAGAATATAGCTCCTTCAGAAGGTAATGAAAAGTCATACAAGATTTCATTTAGCATTTGCACCTGCATACACTCATTTTGGAGTTTTTCACATGGTGTCAAATGCTGGTGGTGTCAAGAATAATAAGGCAGTTCTGAATATATTGAAAAAGGTCATGTAGGAAAACAAATATTCTTAATGGTATAGTCACATGTCTGGGGATATGAAAGCTATGATAGTGATTTATTTTTGAGATATTCACTATACAAGCTGTTCAAGTACCAGTTCATGGGTAAATGGCACTTAGAATATTGATAAAGGCAGCCTAGTAATGTTGACATGAATGATAAAGTGATATTAATAGCAGGTCCTTGGCCCTTTTCTTGTTGCAAGTTGAAAATAAGCAACCACTTGAGTTTCCAGTGTCTTATGAACTACCAAGTGACTGCTGTAATCCTCTGTAAAGCTGATATAGATCCTTGCCTTAAGCTACAAGATCTGTAAATAGGACAGCAGAAGATAATAATCTGGTTCTTATTACAATTTTTTGATTTAAAATAAAATAGAAACCTTTGTTCACTTTATGTGTGTGTTTTTAAGTGTAAAGTTTAGGATATTCACTTGGACGATAAGATTCAAAACAGTTTTTTGTCTGCACTGAAAAAAATCTCACCCAAAATATCTTATATTTGCAGGTCATGACCTTGAGCAATCAGCCTGTGATAATGTTTTCACCAACACAGGGAAACAATGCAATACAACAAAAATGTTCTGACATAAGATGAGGTCACACTTACTTCTTTCTGAGCACATTTTTGTCTCAGTCTCCACTCTGATCTATTTTTATCAAACCACTTCCAGAAGACCTCTATAAGTTACAGCTAGACCTTTTTTTCTTTCAAATGCATTAAAGCAAGAGTTCTTTGTCATATGGTTTAATAGTCCATAGAGAAACAAGTCTGATCATATTTACTGTCAGCAGGGTGTTACACTTCCATTCATTTCAATTTTATATAATCAGTACACTGAATTGTAAAAGTACATAAATGAAATTTGTCAGGATCCAAGAAACAGCTACATAATCTACTTCTACTCATATTCTCAAAATATTTTCTAAAACATTTATGCCCATATGTTCTTATGACTAGGAGGGTGTCTTACATGTGCAAATGATAGCAGAGAAAATCTGAACTCAAAAGATTTCCTGCAGGAGCTCAAGCTACCAGGCAATATCAGCACACCCACCTTGCGGTACTCTGTGCACCATTTTCACTCATGTAAGAATTGTTACCCATGCATGCAGTTCTATTTTGAAACACTTTGAGAAATAACAGGTGGATATGTTAAGAGTTAGCTTCTCTCTGATCTTCCAAAACACCTCCTCTGTTTTCACCGACCTCTGAAGAATCACAGACCCTTTGGAAGACTCTCTGTATATTAAAGCTGAGGAATAACAAAGGAGATCATTCTGTGTTAACCAGCTGGATAATTGAACTCTCAAGGGAAAATCAGTATTAATTCAAGGTAGATGTAGATGATTCTCCTGCTAAAGGAACACATCCATAGAAGTTGTTTAACATTTTGTGGCAGTTTTTCTAGTTTCAGAAAGATACAAGGTTGTGCAGGTATCAGTGTTAAGGCACTAATGGAAGTTATTGAGCTGTCTTACTTTCTCTGTTCCATGACAGACTGGAAGAATGAATGGGGATTATGTCCAGGACAATGTCCAGTAGTTTTTAAGTGACAAAATGGATTTCTAAATTTACCAACAGATCTTGATATCACAGGTAAAGAGATGTAAATGAATGAAGTTCTTACATGAACAAAAAATACACAAAAATCCACTATAATAAAGCCTTTCTTCACATCATTATCCTAATTTTTACATCTTACATATTTTAGGCATACCAACCCTGTCTTCAAAATTCCAAATATATTCATGACCTTACTGTCTCCCAGTTAGAATGTCCATATTATTCCCTTATGCTTTTAGAAAAGCAGAACAATTATCTTCCCAACAATTGCATGCAAATTGGCCACCTGAAAAATGACTCATAAACCATCAAATATTACAGAAAGAATAAACCTTACATTAAGGTTTTCCAGAGAGCATGCTTCAATAGACAAGCCAGACAAGTCAATTCCTTAAATTTTAGGCAGAGAGGAATTTCTTGATTGCAAAGAGGAATGAGAAAAATTGTCTCACAGATATGTGACACAGGTTTCTAATATCCAGACAAATCATCTGCCATGAACATTCAAAGTTCAATTACCCAAATATACATTGGATTTATTGCTTAGTTTCACTGCAATTTCAATGCATTTAGTTTTAGCAGACTTTCAGTCAGTTAGAATTCAGTATCCTATTTCCAGCTGCATTGCAGTAATTGCAAAAATTATTTCATTATATTGTACAAGGTGAGCTGAAACACAACAGTACTCCTTTAATATTTGCTGTTCATGAGCTACTGTATGGTAGTTTTGCCATCTAAAAATACTCCTCTTTCCATGACTAATGTCGTGGCTCAGTTCTTACTGGCAGTAAGTGAGGAGTTTGTCTCAAGGAATCTGCATCTTCTGTGGTCTAGATTATAAGGTTTATTTCAGTGTGAAATGGTAACCTTTTGCTGAAAAGATCTCACCACATCTTTTCACAATCTGATTTCAGGAAAGGGGTTTATCAAACCAATAAAATGTAAATCTAACAAAGAGATATTGTAGAAGACAGTGTTTCAGTTGATTTTATTTCTCTTCAGATCTTTGACAAGGAGCGTAAACTTACAGTGGTCTTTCTCTACCTTGATTATTACGGAAAATCAAACTGAAATTGAAATATCTCTGGTTTTTATTTACAAAAAGATTATTTCTTTCTATTTATTCTTTTCATAATAATACTTCGATAATTTTCTTGTCAGATTGTTGCACAGGCCAACAAAAGATTTTTTGGTAGAATGATACATGATACACTAAATTCTCCACAATATCAGGCGGTAAAGTGCTCTTTTTTTTAATACGTACTTTTTGCTCTTTCATATTTTTCTGTTACCGGATGAGCTGCAATAACACTTTGCTAGAGCTACAGCAGGTATATGAGATATGAGAGGTTTGCCTTTTTTTTCGATCAGATGCAAAAGAAAGCTGGAAACTTTGGGAAAAAAAGACTAGAAAAGTATGCTTTAAAATATGGCCATTATCTTTTTTAAGATTAATAATATACTAACAATTAATGTGTTCTTCTTGATTTATTCCCTCAGGTTGCTGTTACCACTTTTCTAGAATACTAAAATTCCTCAGCTTTTGCAATATTTCCTTGATAATTTTAACACAAGATTTCTTGACCTCAGACAATCACTATTATGTCACACAGTAGATCAGTGGTAGCATCTCTGTCTACAGAAAGGTCTGCAGTAGACATATATTAGGACAAATGAAATTATAGAAATGCATAGCTTGATAAAAACCTTGGAATAAACCTTGATAAAACACACTGGAATAACAGGAAAAACATATTTTTTCTACTTACCTTTCCAATCAACTATTATACAATATATTTTAAAGGTATATTGTTTAACTTGGTCTTCATAGTTGATGATAAATTTGTAATTATTCCTTCAATCTAAGATTTCTGTTTACTATCTATTTATATAAATATGTCTGTGTGTGTGTATTCATAAATGCGCACATAAATAAAGTTTGCTATTCACATCAGAAAGTCTGATTTTTGCACAGGGAAACTGCTTTTAGACACAGGTGGACACAGACCACTGCCAAGAGGAAAAATTACTTAACTGACTTAACTGCAAGTGATTTTCTTTGTCTAGCATTCTCTCTATATGCAAACATTAGGCCAACTTCTTCTAAATTGCTTTACTTGCAACTGTAGAGTAGTAAAGAAAAAACATACATGGGATAGAAAAAGATGTTCTGAACTGAAATGGGAACTCTTGGTTCAGTGAGAGCTGAAAAGAATATGGCTAAATGGCTTTTAGGATACTCTTTACTCCTGTTAACTACACGTTTCAGATAAAACTGAAATCATGGAGAAGATGACAAGAGATGTTAGTCACTTACACTTCAAAAGACTTTCACAATGACTAAATTGTCTGTTCCAAGTGTTAGTGTCACACATAAGGATTGTGCATGATTCAAAATGCTTTTTGCAAAATACAGGTAAAAACTGGTCTTTGGTTTCTTCTTCGGGGCACTCTGGTAGTTCAGTCAGTGAAGAGAAGGAATCAGAATGGACTCCTTATTTGTTAGACAAAATATTTAGTGGCTTTGAGGCTTTACATAATGTATTTGCACCATAAATAGCATCACTTCTGATTCAAACATCTTGGTATACTAGTTAAAACAAAAAGTTATAATTCAACAAGAGCAACTAACAAGATAGTTGTCTGCAAGAAGTGTCCTTGCTTTGCTATTCAAGAGTAAAAATAGATGTCAGTGAAAACAAGATTCACATTTTTTTCATTGTATAGGTAGTTAAATAGGAGCAACGATGCCATTCTTAAAATACTTACAAACTCAAGGAAAGTAGGAAGATTTGTCATTCATTCTGTATAAATTAATATCCTAAATCCAACCTCTTGCTACACATACAGCAGATTTCATCAAAGCCATAAGGTTTTCAGCTCTCTCTATGATCACTAGTTTGAACCTGCACAGATCTTAATGAGATAAAATGTGGTAGCACCAAACCACCATGAAATTTTATCAGATAGAAATATTACACATTTCAGAAATACTGTCTTGTAAAGATCGTTTTGGCATTAAAAGTTGGTACTTCAGTAATTCTGGAACATCTGTAGCCATGAGAAGATTTTAAAGATCTAAATTTTGGATTTTGACATCTAAAATGGCATTTATCACTGACAAATCTTTGTCTCAGTAATCTTATCTCTGTCTTATTTTAAGACATCAAAAACTGTTCAAGATAAATAAATTCTAGCACTCTTATTTAGGGTGCTGTGATCTTTGAAAATATGTTTACATACTCATTTGAATAGATTTCACCATCTGTTCAGATATGAGTGGCTCCTAAACGATGATCTGCATAATGGTGCTTGAAGTTCCTTCACATGTGGGAAGTTTTCATTGCCCACCCATCTTTGACTGCTGCCCTACAAAGCAGTAGAGTCACTCACTGAGAAGGGCAAGAAGGGTTTTTATTTTAAAACTGCTTTTGCAAAGGTCTTTAGTGCAGTTAGTCTAGCTCTTATTATATTGGATTCACTTGTATGCAGTGAAATTAGAACACTCAGCCTAAATTAAGTATATATATTCCATAATTTGAACTTGGTCATTTATGATTGCACAGCTACATGAACTATCAAAAAAACCATCAAAAAGATGTTTACATAGACTATGTAAGTGTAGAAAGGATATTAAGAGATCCTGGAATTGTTTCTCTTGATAAAGATAGTGACCTAGGGCGTCCTGCATGGTTTTTATCAACCAATAGCCACTGTAAGTTACTGATGTGTCATGTTTTAGGTTTGTCAAGTAGTGACATGCAAGGATTGAGGCAAGGTGCCCTGACATTTCACTCAGGTGTAATGTGTGACTAATGGGTCAAAATTTAATTTGTCCCAGATTTTCAAAATTTAATATTAATTATCCTACACCTTTTAATATGAAAATGCCAACTTTAGATGATTTAACTTAAGGATGAGATTTAAGCTGCTTCTGGATCTGTTTCCATTTCTGAGGTTTTGAACTATGCTGAAACCCACTGAGTTTCATTCTTCGCAGTGCATCTTTTCTCTCCTTCTACCTATGACTTGCTCTTGTTTCTTGATCAGATATTGTTAGCAGTGCTATAGCTTTCAACTTTTTAATTAATGAGAAAATATTCTGGTCTTTGATAATGGGTAGACAGGGCAGGCATACATTTGACACTGAAAATGTTGAGATAAATAGTGTCCTAATCTAGCAAGTGGATGGTTTTGAAGAGTCTGCAGTTTGAAGTGGTTGTTGGGAGTGCAACAAAACAACAAAGAAGAAAACTTGCCAGAGAGAAGCAAGAAGAATTAGTGCAAAACTTCATTAAAGCATTAGATAGAAGGAGACATAACCATCTCTCAAAGAAGAAGCATTGTCTTGTCTTCAGCCTAGCACCTCACCTCTGCGTTTGTGTGACTGAACCAGATGTAGGAACTGATCTGATATTATTTTTTTATTTTTCCTTCTTGATTTATTTCACCAGTTAACTACCAGTTCGTGGTGAAAGTTGGTTTTATTTAGAGAGGGACTGCCAAGGTCTAAGTGAAGCTCAAAACTGAAAAGAAAAATCAGATTGATTTAAAATTGACTGGACTGAAAATTGACTTGATTTCTGTATTGAAATGAATGAATGTCTCACTCTTAATGGATAGGTTTTTCCTGGCAGATACCACTTTTGAAAGTAAATATCTCAAACATGGTGAGGCCTTTATTACTTGTTTCTGAGACATTTCTGTGTCACTTGGGAAACATGTTAGCATGCTAGCAGCCAGGAAAGTTCTTTTCTGGACAAAGGCTATAATAAAATGGTCAATGGGTTATTAAACTGGTTGATGACAGAAGGAGAATAGCCTCTGGCATACAAGAGTGCAGAAGAATAACTGGAATATCTTATTTACAGAGTATACCTTTTGGCTTTCTAAAGGTCTTTAAGAAGAAAAATCTAGGTAAGTTTGTTGTCTAAGAGAAAAAGAATTTTTGGAGCCCATTACTGTAGTGGACATAACTGTCAGGATTTTTTTGGTGACACCTTTAAATAATAAAAAAATTCTAGTTGTGAGGTTTTTACCTACCTAAAATCTCTGATCAAACCATTTCCATTTTAGTCATCCCTGTGTGTGTATCAGTTCATCTGATGTAACTAATGAGATTTGTTTCTTCATTATATTTGCTCCAATCCCTTGATAACCACTGGCTTAAACAATTCGACAAGTAGCTAAGCCACCTTCTCGTGTGTGCACACCTGTGTGTTGCATATCCAGAAATCTTATTGAATCAGTGGAAATCAATCAGTGGTAGTGGTTATTTAGATCATCCACTATAACTTGACAGAGAGCAGTGATCCACACTTTCTTTTTTCTCCTTTAATTGCAGTTTAATTTGCTCAAAAGCTCTTGATTTGAACTATGGAAATCAAGGTCATATATCTGCAGTTGTATTTGTCATACAGAACAAAACTGTCAGCACTGAGCTTCCTGCATGAACAAACACCAACTGACTAATTTCTGCTTGCCTTCAAAGCACAAGTTAAACACTTTGTACTTCTCTGATCCTATCTCAGAGATAATTTCTCTTAATGATCAAATACAATCCTTTATGAAGATTTCAGCTGTGACAATACAGCGTGACACATTAGCTTTTCTCTTGGTCCCTTAGCAACAAGCACGGTGTATTGTTCCTTTGTTATGGTATTGCTCTGTTAATCCTGAATCTTGTGAGAAGTGAAACACCTTTATTCCTAAGGAACTCACTGGAGATTGGTAGTGAGTATCATACCACAAACCAGACTTCATGCTCATAACATTATAAATAATTTTACCATATTTCTTCCTGTGTGTAATGTAATATTTCATTACACATTATATTCCATTTTATTATAATCCCATTTGATGCAGGTTTCTGGTCTGGATCCTGATCATTCCTCATCTAAAAGTTTAAAATGTGCAAAACTCTATCAAAAATATGTATACTTGCTTCATTTTCTACACTTTCTTCTTTCTATTTCCCCTCTGAGAGATGGAGGGAAAAGAGAGGAAATGGAAAGAAAATTCAAGTGAAAAACAAGTTAAATATTTCTACTAGTTCAAAAATTCCAATACGTAGAGATCAGCAGAAGTAGTTACATCCACATCCAGAGCTGTAAGGGCGCAAGAGACTGAAATTCAGAAAAATCTGATTATAGACTTCTAGTTTGGCACATTGTAAATATAAAGCTGCCTGTATCTGTGTTCAGATAGGTTTTAGACATTAAAAAAAATTTTAAAACACAACAAAATAAAAACAAAAAACAATCCCAAACCCACAAAACCAACCCAAGACAACTAAAAAGCCACAAAACCCACACCAAAACCCAAAACCAATGCTCCCCCAAAATCCCAACTACTGTAAATAAGAAACAGGATGTTTCAACTATGATTTCATGCATGTTTATTTCTAAAATTTAATACAAATAATCAGGGAGTACAAAGTTTACACAGTGCTGCCAGTGAGCACGAATCTTTGAATTAACTTTTGCATATTTAAGAATGAAAATACTCATTAAAATCTGCATCAACATAGTTTTTCATTTTCAGTTCTGTACAATTTCATCAGTGATTTCTGTTGTTAATGTAAACCTGAAGGCAGATGTGTGGTTTCAAAAGTTAGCAGTTTACAACCTATGGATTTCCTACATAAATATTATAAAGAAATCAGTTTGTTGAATCAATAACAACAGGCGCAAGGTGTTACTGGACTAATATTTTGGAGTGCTAGTGTTCATAGGACATCAAAGAAAATTACAAGAATGAGAGTTTATACCTTGGGAATGGAAAAGAAAATAAATCTATTGACATTCAGTTTGATAGGACTGTGAATGAACTAGGAATTAGGGGCAAAATTTTTCGAATTCTGGAAAATCTAAAGTAAGTGTTTTGTCCCATTCATTTTGTTCAGGCTTGCTTGAAATTACCAGACATGAAAAAAATTAGGATGACACTTTAAACAAAAATCTCATACATAATAGGAATGCAAGAAAGCACATCACACATGGCATTAAATAAAAAGAACACTCACTCTGATTTCATAACACTTTTCATTAATTATTAGGAATCCCTTCATTTTTTGGTGACCTGTATCTGCCCACCTTGCTCTCTCCAGCAGTCTTTCTAGCACTGGAAGTTCTTTTCATGTTTACAAAGACTTTGAGGATTTTATCTGTGTCTAGTAGTATGAACAGGCTGGAAAGAATGAGGTATATCAAGTTATGCCCAACAGGTCCTTCAGGTAAACCAGTAAGGAAACCGTTTTGTAAAATCTCTCAAAATATAACAGCACATTACTATATCTCAGAATAGAGAAAGTCCTTTCAGTACTCCCTTTAAAGCCTTAATAAAAATTCAGAAACATTGATCTACTGTTAAGGACTCTGCAGAGACCATTTGAGAGAAAGAGCATCCTGGGTACCTGTTCAGGCACAAAGTGATTCCAATTTTAGCAGTAAATGAATCTCATGACAGAGAGCTGTGTTTAAAAGGTTTAAGGAAGAACAGCTTTCTTCTTTGGTTTGTTTTTTTTTTTTTTCTTTCTCTTTTTATTTTATGTTAGATAAAGGAATTTTGGACTTTGTACTAAACAAAGTTTTCAGAGAAAAGTCTTGGCACATTTTCACAGTAAGACATCAAGTCTTCAAATTTTAGGTCCCTTTGGGATATACTCCTGTCTAAAGGATTCACTCTAAGTTACTACTTTGCCCTGCTACAGGTAGCTGAGCCTTTTGGTAACTGAAAAATGAAAAGTTATTAAATTTTATAATATATTGGGTAGAAAGGGGTATGAACAATTGGTGCCCAAAAACGTGAGTTCTAGATGGCATTTTTAAGGTAAAAGAGAAGCAAAAGTGAGAAACTTCAGTTAGTCCTGCCCGTCCCATATGCACAATGCTATATATATATGTTTTACAGTGCTTTGAACAAGATTGTGTTCCTTATAAGTTGAATGTGGAAGGGATTTATAGACTACACATAAATACTTTGTTAATTTGTTAATTTTTAATTTTATTTCTGACTGAGAAGACAGGAAAATGAAGGAATCAAAAAAATATTAGGAAGACTCATGCTGCAGTGAAGCAAAAGAATAGATACACTGTCACAAAATCACAAAGAATAAGAGGTTTTCTACCATCACTTATCACGCTTTATACTTTGAAAGGACTTGGGCACATGACCAGATTTCTCCAGGAATAACAATGTACATCAGCTGATCTCTGCTAAAATTAACATCCTCCACCCTGTCACACTCAACAAAGCTAGCAAAGCTGAACAAAACATATCTAAATGTTTCCACAATTCATGTGATTTTGATAAAGATATTATTTGGGAAATAAACAAGTTATACGCACATATTGTAGAAAATTCTGTCTCAGGAATACCCATTCTAACTGGCAGAGGACTGGGGTTTTTTGGGTTTTTTTGGGCTTTTTTTTAATGCCAGAAATGGGAGCTCTTTCTACTTTGACAGCTGCTGTCTTTTATCTTGGAAAAATCATACTTCTCCACAGAGATTATTGCAGGATTTTCACAGGTATGAGTAGGACAGCTATGAGAAGGTAACTAACGAGGACAAAACAAATCTGAGAGACTGACAAAAGAAATTAAGTAGTTCAAGAAATACAATTCCCCTTGCAAATATGCAGTGATGCACTCACACTTCTGCTCATTCCTCTAACTCTAGCATGCACTAGTTACTCATTCCAGGTGGGAAGGAAATCAGTCAATTATTTGTGCAACTTGTTTAAAGTGTGCACTCCTACAAACTTATGTCTTTGGTTTCATAGTTAAGCAGGCAAGATCAGTGCCAGCCTGCCAATAAATAGAGTTCTAACCTGGAGGTACCTCACCCCAAGGTGTAGGAAGAATATCCATGTTCTTTGCCCACTTGCAAAATGTTTCCCCTAATAAGGACATATTCAAAGGAGGGACAAACTACTATGAGGGATCAGTCAGCCCAAATGTCAGCTCCTTTTTGTTATCTCTAGTTAGCATTTGGCAAGAAATGTGATAAATGTAACAGAGAAAGATTTAAGTCTTGTTTTCTCTCAGACCCAAAACCTTCCTATAACCAAGACACTTAGCTGTGAGTTAAATGTGTAAAAAACATCTGAAAAAATGACAGGTTCCTCATAGACTCACAAGTCCCACTAAGAGAAATTGCTGAAGTATGATCCCTCTGGACTTGTGCTTTCAAATATGTTCCCAAGTGAGCTGGCAAGCAGGGGCTGACAAAGGACTGTTTAATGTGCCTGAGAGCAGCTGCAGTGTCTGGACTAGGAGTCTGGACTCCTAAGGTCAGTCATGTCTCAGAGCCTTAGAGAAGAATTTCCCATTTTATAGGAATGCAATCCAGGCAAATCGTGAAAGTTTGATGAGAGGAGATTTATATGTCATCACTGCTACATCTTAAATATAACGAGGCATCTCATTTGCTGCTTATAAAAATACACAAAATTGAAAGACACCTACACACTATATAGACAAGACTAATTTAACTAAAATTATGTAGATCCCTGCAAGAGCTACTAGTTCAGTCTCCTTACCTTCTGCTGTGGTCCTTGTGGTGTGGCTGTGTTATTCACTCAGCAATGATTGCGATGGCACATTAATTCAGCTTGTTAAACAGCCTACAAATGAAAAATATTTAAAGAAAGCAAGACAAAAGCTAAAACTCAACAGGAGTTGTCAAATGTGACAGGAAATTATACAGGTCCAGTTACACACTGGAAATACTCAAAGAATAAGATGCACAGGCCATTTTTCTGAAAGAACTGTTTAATTGAATATTTCTGCTGTGTTTCTCTAATCAAAGCCAGCCTGATGGGCCCAGAAAAACAATTGCTTTTCCTATGCAGTATTATTACTCATAAGCAGCTGCTGCATCCCAGATTGCATCATATCTGTCATTACTTGAAGGTTGTGGTTTAGCACTGAAGCACCTGCAGCATACCAAATGCATCGCAGACACTAACTGACTCTTATACAGCATAGTCAAATAGTGTATGAGTAAATTGTGTCAAATAGTTGGAATTATATAGTCTTCTGTCTGTAACTTGTCTTACATAACCTGCATTAGGCTTGAGAGTTCGGAAAGCCACATTGGCAGCTTGCCAATCCTCAAGAATTCATTGGGATTTTAAAGCTCCTAATGATCTTACCCGATATCACTGCCAAATATTTGTACAAGTGACTTTGGTTTGTTGCTCTTCAAATGAAAAGATAATCAGATGAGAGATTCTCCTAGGCTTTTTAGAGTGTGGTGGTTTTTTTCCTTAAAATTAACCAGAAAGTACAACTGTCATAGTCATTTAAACCATTATTTCTCAAGGAAAATATATTGAAGTCATAAAAAAAATATTTAATTCAGAATTTGTGGAACTTAAAGCAATTCTTATCCTTGTTCAACCTATAAATCCTCAGCACTGCATTGGAGAACAGTGGTTCTCCAGACATTTACATGCAGTGCTAGAGGCAACAAGTCTAAACTACTGCTTCATATTAGCATAAATGGCATTTCCTACTAAATAGTCTGTTCTACCCCCAGCACTGCTGTGGTATGTACAGACAAAAAATCAAGTGGCAAATGGAAGACTTCAGTCTGCCATTACCTAATTTCAAGATTAGATTCCAAGACAATTACACATTTCAAATAAAAATTAGATTAAAACTCGACTGATATTCTAATCAAGTTAGAGTTCAGTTTGGTAATTCTTATTGCAACATATTGAAAGAGGCTGGTACATGTAAATGAAGGCTGTAATCGTATAGCTGAAATACTTCAGACTGCTGCATATTTGTAGCCACTGATTTATTCACTTCAAGGAGATGGCTCATCCTTAAGGAGGTTAAGCTACTCAGTAAGGCTCCAAGAACTTGCAAAGATTTTCTCTAAACTGGCTCATCTACCCCTGTGTGAGGGTGTTTTACATATTTAAATAGTCACATTTAAATATTTCTGTGCTTTTTCAGCCCAGTTTGAGCAGCTGCTTCTCAAATGAGATATTTAAACCTTTCTGTACTCACATAAATAATTGTTCCTCATCTGACATCCACTGCACAGGATGGAGTTAAGTACAAAGACTGGTTGTCTGGGTCGGGATTACAGCAGTGGGTTCTCAAAGGAGCAGAGTGAGATGAGGGGCTAAGGAAAGTATGATCTTATATTGTAGTGGTTTATTACCTAATTTGAACTTGCAATAAAGCTTGGTAAACTAGCTCAACTGCGGGGTACACAGTATTCTGACAACAACCTCACAACTTGGTATCTTAATGTTCATTAAGGAGACTTGACTTTGTCTGCTCTCATTAAAGTCAGGTTGTGATTTCCTGGAGTAAATTTGATTGAGTATTCATACCCTGGAATTATACCTCTCCTTCCAGCATCTTTCCCCACAAGTAACCTAAAGGGAATAGTTTGATTCCTAAGCAGCTCTTCGCCCACTTATGGTACTCAGATTTGTTTTACCAAGTATGGGTTAAATACTGTAGGGCCAACAACCATATGGAAAAATAAAGCAGTCACTATGCTTTCAGCAAAGTCTGGACAACATCCAAAAGCATAGGCTGGTTTTAGCAAGAGGGGATGTTGGCTGGAATCCTGGTGGCCTGATAAGGAAGAAGAACAAATGGAGAAATCAAATCAGATTCTCTCAGGCAGACAGTGAAGAGTATTACTCATAGCACTTTATTAGCATTGACTTTCTGAAGTCTTGCCATTTATGATATTTCAGGTCCTCAGTTCACTGGAATGTTGGGGTTTTTTTATCAGTCCTTCAGCCCTTTCACTGATATGAGTGAATGAATTCTTATTTACCAATACAAGAAGTTTCTCAACTCATTCTTTTACTTCAAAGCATAGAAACAGAATCATAGAATAACTCGGGTTGGAAGGGATCTTTAAAGGTCAGCTAGTCCAATCTTCCCTGCCATGACCAGCAGCATCTTCAATGAGATCAGGCTGCTTCATGGCTGCCTCAAGCCTGCCCTTGAATATTTCCAGAGATGAGTTATCTACTACCTCTGGGCAAATTGTTCCAGTGTTTCACCACCCTCATTGTAAAAAATTTCTTAAAATCTAATTTAATCCCATCTAATCTAATCTAATCTAATCGACCCTCCTTCAATTTGAAAACATTATTCCTTTTCCTATTGCAACAGGTGTTTCTAAAAAGTTCCTCCCCATCATTTTTATAAGACCACTCTACATATTTCAACACTTCGATAAGGTGTCCCTGGAGCCTTTTCTTCTCCAGGCTGAACAACCTCAACTCTCTGCCCTTTCTTCACAGGAGATGTGTTCCATTACTCTCATTATTTTTATGGCCCTTTTCTGGACTCTGTCCAATACATTGGGGGCCACAGACCTGTGCACAATACTCCAAGTGGAGCTCCATGAGAGCAGAGTACAGGGGCAGAATGACCTCCCTTGACCTGCTGCCACGCTTCTTTTGATGCAGCCCTTCTGGGCTGCAAGTGCACATTGCCAGCTCATGTCCAGCCTCTCACCTACCAGCATCCCCAAATCCTTCCCAGCAGGTTTGGCCTTGATCCCTTCATGCTCCAGCCTGTGTTGATACCAGGGGTTGCACTGACCCAGGCACAGCACTTGCACTTGACTTTGTTGAGCCTCATGAGGTTCACATGGGATTGCTTCTTGAACTTATCCTCAGTATGGCATCACATTTCTCAGATGTGTCAACACCACCACTCACTTGGTGTCATCTGCAAGCTTGCTGAGGGTACACTCGATCCCTCTGTTTAGGACATTGATGAAGACATTCAACAGTATTGGTCCCAATACAAACCCATGAGGGATATCCCTCAGCATTGATCTTCATCTGGCCATTGAGATATTGACCACTCCCCTCTGGATCTGACCATCCAACAAATTCCTCATCCATACAGTTGTTCCCTCTAAAAAACATCCTTTTCATTTTCCAAATCTGTTACCTGTCCCACTGAGTGGTCAGTCCTTCATTTACAGACTCATATTTTCAGTTTTCTTTAACTGTTTTCAGTCTTGTATACTTTTCAAGGATTGTGTTAATTGGAATAATGGGTGGTTTATGCGCTTGAGCAGAATTACCTAAATTTGTTTAACATTCTGTATGCTTTTCCATTAATAAATAGGTATTTCTTGTAGTTCAATAAACTAGAAAGTTATACTCAAAGAGTATAATGTGCTATCATTCAGGAACAATGCTAGGACTGTGAAGTAAGATTTATTTCAAATATTAATTAGTTTTTAATTTTTAATTTTAGCTACAATAGAGTTCATATTTTATTGCAGTCACTCAAACATAATAAAGTAATGTCAAACAGTACAGAATGGTACAAAAGGTTTCTGGCATGACCAAGACACAGTGTAAATGCTATTGTCTATTGCAGTTTAATGGGCCTCAATAGCTGTAGCTAATATATCATATTGTGCAAAGAAAAAAAGCATAATTAAATGCTATTTCTGTGTAATTACACCATTCATTATTTATTAGTAAAATTAAGACAATTTTAAAAGCCTTCTATCACAATAAATTATTAGAGAAAAATAAAGATCATTTGGGATGAAACCTTGTTTTTATGCTTTGTTATATTACATGTCTGAGTGTCTGCGGCCTGTGCGGTACAAGGAACACATTAACTTCACATTAACTGTGAGAAGAAAGTAATAAGAGCACATGAAACTATCATTATCCAACATTATTACTTACATGTGGGAAAGGATACCACAGAGACATCAACAACCCCCATATGAGAAAATCGTAAGATGTCATGCACACAATTTGTTGTATTTAGTAGCCATACAGGAAGAGGGTTATACATACAGC
The DNA here is from genome assembly GCA_013397915.1 of Daphoenositta chrysoptera. Classification (NCBI taxonomy): domain Eukaryota; kingdom Metazoa; phylum Chordata; class Aves; order Passeriformes; genus Daphoenositta; species Daphoenositta chrysoptera. The sequence goes on along the minus strand of VZRO01000184.1, from coordinate 451,034 downwards.
AAGAGGTGCTGAAAGGTAGTTGTACACTTGATATTCTATGACATAAAGCTATTGAAAAGCTTAAGTTTTTCCAATGTGAGTATGGGAACCAGAATCATAGACATTTAAGTTATTCAAAATTCTTATATCATTATATGGAACATATGTCATGAATAACTAAGTTTCCTATGAAACCCAGTAGCATACAAGACCAATCATCCAAGTGTTCTAAAATCATTTTTCAACAACAAAAAATAAAAAAAAACCCTTTCCTTTTCCCCCCCTATGCCCACTACTGAAAAAATCAGAACACTGTTGAACTGCCACAAAATGTCAGAGACATACTTCAAACTTCAAGCATAGGAAAATTCTACTTGTCCATTATAACACTGTTTAAATGTTGCAGCTTAAAATGCAGTAGTGATTCGAACCCAAAACTAAACTCTAAATCTTACTATTACATAAGGTCAACAGTACCCACAAGATAAATAGGCTGAAAAAACCTCTCTAAGAACAAGTTTATCAGCAAATCATTTATGTTTCTAAGGAGAAAACTTTACACTAAGACCTAGGGAGATATACTTAAAACTTCATGCTGAAAACTTTCCCAGAGGTTTGGTTCCTTCTCAGAAATTAGGTATACATATTAAGTACAAATGAAGACCAGAAAATTAGTGATAGTGAGATCCAAGTTCCTTTCATATTTTATGTTTCCTATCAAAAGAGGTGTGCCAGGAGATGAAGGGAAGTGATTCTGCTGCTCTGCTCCACTCTGGTGACACCCCACCTGGAGTGCTGCATCCAGCTCTTGGGCACCCAGCACAGGAAAGACATCAGCCTGTTGTAGTGAGTCCAGAGAAGGGCCACTAATTAGAGGAATGGATCATCTCTCCTAGAAGGAAAGGCTGAAATAGCTAGGATTGTTCAGCCTGGAGAAGAGAAAGCTTCAGGGTCACCTAATTGAGGGCTCATAGTACCTGAAGGGAACAAAGAAAGACAGAGAGACTATTTACAAAAGCATGTAGTGACAAGACAAGGGGGAATGGCTTCAGATGATGCCATGATGATTTTTTGCCTTTTCTTTTATACCCCTTCTATATACTTTTATATAGCTTTTATGTATTCTTAGTGCTTCTAGCCCACATGCTTAGACCTACTAATTTGTTAAGCCAAGAGACCAAACATCTTGGCAGCCTCGTAGTGAGGGGTCAGAAAGCCCCAGACACCAAGGTCCTCTCTAGAACACATTCTGTAAACTGAGACAGGCCCATCCAGGGGAAGGTTCCTCGGGCAGGGGTTCACTGGAGCCTCTCACTGGGGAATCTTTGATGGATGTGCTGATTTGTAAGGCCTGGAATGTGATACCCGACTGACCGTGGGTGTGCATTCCATGTGCTCTGCGGGCATCGCACCTGGGTGTGCTGCACCTAAGGATCCTTAAATAAATACTGAGGCAAAACCACCTTTTTCCCTTCTAACCGTGTTTGGCTCTTCATTTTAAGGCCAGGAAAAGGCATCAAAAACATGGTGAGAGAGTATAGATTGAGATTAAATTTTAGGAAGAAATTTTTTACTGTGCAGGTGGCGAGACACTGAAACAGGATGCTCAGAGAAGTTCTGCATGCCCCATCCCTGGAAGTATTCAATGTCAGGCTGGATGAATCTCTGAGAAACCTGGTCTAGTAAAAGTATCATTACTCATGGCAGGGGATTTGGAACTAAATGATTTTTAAGGTCCTTTCGAACCCAAACCATTCTATGATTCTATATTCAGATGGTGAAGGCAGGAGTAATGATGCAGACAGAATCACATCCTCTGCCATCCTGGACACTGGCTGGCAGCAAAGGGAAAAGTGAATCAAGATGTTCAAGATACTCTTGGGGGGGAAAAGGTACTTTTGTAATGCAGCTCTCTATGAAAATCTCGGCACTGAAAAGACAGAACAGGAACCAAGAAGAAAGGTTTCAAGACAGGGCAGACAGGGCAGACAGCATGCAGGCATTGCAAAATGGTGACACATTTCTTGCTACAGTACTACTGAGAAGATTATTTGACTCTTAGAACAACTTGAATACAAAAGGTTATGGAGTCTGTAGACCAAAATATTTTTCAGCAAGTGCCAGCAGAGAAAATGAACCCAGATATATGCTGATAATAGAAGAAGAAATGAGCATTTATAACAGCAAATAATGTCAAACATAAAATTAGAGAAACATGTGAAGTCAGTTACAAATGGGAAGACGGATTACATCTAAAGAGATATGAGCTGTGGTCATCTCTTGGAGACCATACCATGGCATGTACAAATTCTGTGGTCAGGCCCATTTTTCATGGTAGATATTAGATTGGCTAGAAAATAGGAAAACTCCCACCAAAAAAAGCTGGACAACTATTTAATGAAAGAGATGTTTTGCAGGCTGATAAACAAAAAATTCCAAAACTTAAAATGATTGTTAAGACTAATAATTTCCACAAAGGAAAAAATAGCAATAAACTATGTAAAATTTTAGAAAATATAAAAATAAGGTACATTCACAAGAAAGGAGAGGCAATAAAGGGAGAAAAATATTTTTTACATAGTTCAAATGGACTTAGATCTTAGTTTTAATATTAGCCTGGGGCTAATGAGACGGAGGCTTGAATAAGATGGAAACTGTCTCACTGTAACAATATATGGAATCATAATTTGCATCCAATGTGACAGATTCATATCAATAGTTAAGATTTCAGTTTAAATATTCTTCGTTTCTAGCTATATAAGGATATTTTTAAACCGTAGTGATATAAAGAAATAAATTCTTCCAAGACAAGATTGCTGCACCTTGCAAAACACTGTTAGCAACTGACAATTTAAATAACCGTAAATGTTTAAAACATGTTTCAATCTGTTGTTGATGTATCTGCTGCTGTAGTCTTTTTTTATTGATCTCTTTTATTGCATATATATTGCAAACAAATTAAAATATGTAAACTAAAAAAAAAAAATCCACAGCCAGTGTTACTCTATCAAAATATTGTATTTTACTGGCAAGTATAAAGAAATGCTACCATAAGAAAAAGAAAGGGCACAGAAACTTACACAGCGTGGCACCTTTGGAATGTATTGGTTCAATAAAAGTTGCATTAAAGGTCCAGAAAATTATGCAGAAAATAGAGTAAAAAGTAAAATGTAAACTTAAGTTAATCTCTACAGCATAGGTTACAAGTAAAGATGAAATCAAAGTTGCAGTCAGGTGGTGCTGAGTGTTTTCTGACTGGAAGCAAAATGAGGCATGGGATGTTAAAGTGAGGGAAATAGATCTTGTCCTCTCACCTTACCTACTGTCACCTGTCATTATCTAGAAACATAATAATGTCACCATCTGGCCTTCAATGAGACTTCTTACTACAAAATCAGCTTAATTGCCAATAGAAGTCAAGATATAATATCAACTCTGTGTGGCAAATGCTCCTTATGCACTGGTCAAAATGTCCTCTTTCCTACCAAACACCAAGCAAGCTTTCTCATTATCTTCTTTAGAGTTCCTGCAAAGTAAGCCTCTTGCTGTGCTATTTCATAAATACTTCCAAAACATGATGCTCACAAGTACTCTGAGTAAACTCTTGCAAAGCTGCAAATCACGACAAGGACTGACAGAAAGCAAAAAGCAACCAAATTGTAGCTATAGAGTTTTTAAAGCTCCGTTGGTCTAGAAAAAGTTGCTGCTGTTGCTACATGACTGCAGACCTGAAGAGATTGATAATCACAATGATGAGTCATTCTCCGGGTAATCTCAATTAAGTGATTTCTAGTGTTCAGCAAATTCTTCTTAAATGCATTTTGCTTCACAGAAGTGGACAAACAGCAATATAACATTGTCCTAACCTTGTAGGAAAATGTCAGGCTTCATTAGTACTTTTATGAAGATTTACATCTTCAGGTAATGACACCATCTGCCTAAATATATTTTCCCCAAATCATAATTAGAAAAGCACTGGTTAAAAGGTTAGGTAGTTAAGGGTGGCTTAAATTACCTTCATTCAAATCAACTCATGCTGGTCTTTCATTGCTTTCACTTTTTTGTCTAAATGTTTTCTAGTCGTGTCCATTTGACTCAAATGTCAAACTTCTAGTGGAGCATTAGAAAACTTGTTAAAAATACTTACTGAGTAAGAGCAAACTGCCTTCTCAATATTTTTTACTGTGTGCTAGAAATATTGCAGCTCATTTTAAAACTTCAATTTTAAAGCAATATTTTCAGTTCTTAATTTGGGCTTTAAAATGTACCTAAACTGCATTAAATTTTTATATTACATGAGACTGAAAATTATGAAAATCCAAACAAAATTATCCAAGTCTGATATAAGCTGTAAGAAACTAAAAGCATTACTGAAGTCTGAAGAGTTTAAGTTTTAATGTCTTGCTTAATTTCATGCTCCAACTGGCTGCTTCTCAGATTTAAAAATAAAAAAAAGGCTCATGAAGAGAAGGGGAAAGAAAATATTTTCCATCACTTTTTCTAGTCCAAGAGCAAAAGGGCATCAAATAAACTTGCAAGTAGAAAAGAAACTAAAGGAAACATGCCCATACACCATGCAGAGAGGACTTGTGGAACTCCTTGCCACAAAACATTTGCAGTACTAAAGGGGTTTGACAGTTTCACAGAAGAGGATCCATGGCCCTTTATGTACACCATGGAATACTCTGCTTCTGTCACCAAGCAGCACCTGGGATTCAGCTCAGCGGTTATTGTGAATTTATCTGGAGTATCACTACATACTTGCACCAATTTGTATTTTTTTCCTGGGGTATTGACAGAGGGGATGCTTATCTGGGGCTTTGATAGAACCTGCAGTGTGCATCTTAAATTCTTAGAAAATACATCCCTGTGCTTTTGCAAGTAGCAGGTAGTAGAATTATTTCTATATCGAAGGACAAAGGCCTGATCTAAATTTGTAAAAGTCACTCAGTCAGGGTCTTGAACTCATCACCTAGCTGATTAGATTTTAGTCTCATCTATGAACTAATTACCTAGAAAAACCTTTCCTGTAATAGCCAGTTAAAAGCCATTATAAGTGCTAGGAAGTACTTTGTATTTTTCCACAAAAGGCACAGTTTTCTGAAAACCACCTAGGTTACATGGCCAGGGACTAAAGGTTAAATTTCAGAATGGAAATAATCTTCAGCAAAATTTGTCTTTGAGTGGCCTGCCATAAACTGGTGAGTTTTGAAGGTGTTTCTACCAATTGACCATTCAATGTATTATGCAACTTTTTTATTACTGCAATTATCAACCATTAATTTAGATTTTGCTGTAATTATATGTATTGCCATCAAGTTCAAATTAAATGTCATGTTAACCTGACTTCCATTGGCCACTGCAACATTCAGAATTTGTTTTCAGACTTGACTTGACTACATGGAATCTAGATAATAAGATGTCTCCTCTAGGCTGATGCAATAGTGTCAGAGACCTGTAAGCCAAAATACTGGTTCTACTCTACCATGGGGTTTTTTATAATTTCTGTGACATCACAGACAAGTTATTTGGGGTCTCTGTAGTCCCTCTTTCCAAGGGCCTAATATTTATGGCATTTTTGGTCAAAATGTCAATTGGGCATGTTTGCTTAACCATTGAGAAGACACAACCCCAAAATGATTTATTATCAGTACTGGCTCTCTGGAGGCTAAGCACAGAATCATATCGTAGAGGACAGAATTTCCTCCCCATATCCAAAACTTCTCAGAGGGAAGATCATCTCAGGGCACATAAATAATTGCAGATTGACGCTTTTTTTACTTTTTTTCTTTTTTTTTCCTTTCCTTTTCTTTTTTCTGCCAAAAAGAATCACAGGGGAAAAAAAAAAGAATAAAATTAAGTTTAAGGAGGTGTTGAAAGAATAGCTTTGCTTTGAATATTTACTCTAGCAGAATTGTTCAAGTTTATAATTGTTCAAGTTTATATTAGGCTAAATCTGTCTTGCACCAGTCCACTCCAGGGAGGAAGAGGCCAGTAGTGAAGTGAGGAAGTGATGGCTGTGATTTTCAGACAAAGCCTAAACTAGTAATTTTACTACTTCTTTTAAAATTACTGTGAACTTGCATACTGGTGGGTGGTGGTAAGGGGGAAGAGAGAAAGAAGTATTATATGTGCAAAACCCAGCAGAGGCCTTCCTCTTTTAGCAGTGATCTAGCAAGTTTCTCCTTGCCTGGGCTACAGCTCAAATACAGCTCTGGGAAATGAGCACAGCACACACACAGAGCACTGCTGCACATAAAGAGTGAATCCAATGCATCCCAAACACCGAATTTTTTCATGACATGATACAAAGCAAATGTGTGGTAGATCTAGCATAACTAAAATATGCTGTGCCACCTGATAATAGGGATACATCGGTGATCCTGACCAAGATGTGCAATGGAATCTGTACTCAGAACCGACTTTTCTTACAGCAAAACCACAACTCAATTCAGACTGAAGTCTGGGTCAAAAGCACAGGGAAGTTTGGAAAGTATTTAGTTCAATACAGTTTAACATTACAAAAGCCACAGTTTGTTCAATGTTTCTTAGAAACAATAGGACTAGATGAACTGAAACATTTATTTCTGTTTATATCTACCTTTTTTTTAGTGATGTGAAACAGCTAGCTCTCTAAAAGACAAAATTTATTCAAAGAATTTATTGACAGCTGGAAAGGATAATACTTGTTAAAAAAGGAGAAGGGGCAAGAGGGACCCAAAGCAAGAGTGAGAGAAGGAGCCAAAGTAAGACTGAGAGAAGCAAGGAAGCAAATATGATGGCAACTAAGGAGAAAAGAAAATGCAAATAAGTAAGGAATTAAGGTGCAGAGCTAGTGCAAGTCTATACATGAAGGCTCGTCTTGAATTGAACGTATCAATAATGGATTTGCTTTATTATTTCCACAATTAATAATACATGAAGTATTTTATTTATACCAGTAATTACCAGTTTAAATCTCATGTTCTTAAAATTAGTAGTATGTCCTCTTCTTAAAAACTTGATGTGCAAGATGATAGTGAACATGCAAACCAAAGAGCACAAGATATTATTTACCCAAGAACTATAAGCTACTGTGGGAGTAATTCCTTTAGACTGTAAATAACTCTCTACAAATACAGTATAGGAATCTTCACTTTCACTGGACAAAATAAAACTTAAATAACTCTTAAATATAAATATTAAATAAATTAAATCAAATAAATCTTAAATAAATCTTAAAGTAAGTTTATAGCATAAAGGAAAATCAGCAACCAAATCATTAAAATGAATGCAATCTGGAATAGAATGAGGGAAAAAAATGCAAATACCACAGAAAATACATTAAATTTCTTACTAATGTTAGAAGTGATACTGACTTTACAAAAGCAAATGGAAAAGTTGTTTAAATATATTTAACTATATATGAAAGGAATTGTAATTCATATGTTTATTTCTTCTCTTAAAACACATGAGCACTTCATTTTTTCAAAGCTATTCTGAGAAAGAGTGTTCATTTGTTCAGTAGAAGCAGAAGGAGCTAAGTTGTGCATTAGTCTTAATTCATGATTTGTGATTCTTTTGTAAATTCCAGCCTGGATGTTATTAACAGAATCAGAAGCATTGAAAACATACTGAGTCTTGAGTTTCATAAGAAAAAGTGTAAATTATTGGAAGATGGCCAGAGAATAGCTAATGAGAAAAGCAGAACTTCCTTTTCATTTGTAAAATAAAGAATTTCTTCTCCAGAATTTTGATGAAGAAATAATGGTCATTTTCACCCACTATAATACCTCATAACATTATATTATTATTTATTAATATTATTTATAGTAGTATTTTAGTAGTATTATTTAGTCATATTTTAGAAAAACGAAAAAATGCATCCAAAAAACATTGTTCTGGACAACAGTAGGGTTTTCTTAGTCTTAATATTTTTACACATGTTATGGTGGAGTTTGCAATGCTGTGCAAAACCATACTTTACAGATATAACTAATCCATTTGAAGAATAGGAAGCAGCATAACCATTTAAATGCAATAAAGTTCTCAATTTATTAGCATATGGCATATGGACACCTCTGCCCAGTCTTTCCTTCCCCTGTCCCATACTCTTTCCATCTGATAGTCCTTTTTGTTTTTTCCCTTTTTCTTTCCTTTTGTTGCATCCCCTGTCTTCATATCCCATCTCTAAATTATGTTTTAGGAAGAGATGTAAGTCCATAACTCAGAACACTCCAGTACAGATGTTGGAATCTGGTTCTTTTCTCTCCTATTTTCCTGGAGAAAGATTTGATCACGTGGAAGTAGGAATCTTATTTTTTATTTCTATTTTTGAAGATGTACACTTGGAAAAGGAGAACTGCAAGTTCACTGGACAAAAAAAATTGAGAAAAAGAAAATGACCCTGTTTCACTATGTGTGTTTCACTATGTACTCATCTGAGAAGAAAGAAGTGTGTTGTCCTATCCCTGCTCCAATTGCTTATTATTTTTATTTCACTTAAGTGTTAAAGCATCTTAATACTCTTTAATTTAGCTGTAATATCTTCCTTCCCCCTGGGAAATTAATTTGATGCATTAATACAGTTTTGGCATCACCAGCGTTGGACTGTAGATGAAGGAAGAGTTGAAGGACTGCGTTTTGGATTTGTGCTTCCAAATTCCATTTAACAGTTACACCAGACAGTGAAAGTTTTTTATGGATTAGGGCTTTAAACTTTTATACCTCAAGTCATAAAACAGATACAGAACTTCCAGTGTCTCACAACATTGCTGAAAGGTTTAGTTCATTGACACTGACTGAAAACGGCTTTAAAAAAATTGAATGAAAGACAGAGAAGTGCAAATGTCGCTGTCTTTGCAGAGGAACTGTGGAAAGCATTTCTCTTAAGCAGGCTTGTCAAGCTTGACCATATAATATGCGTCACTTGCTAGGTGTATCTGCTCAACAGCTGAATGAAAACAAGATCTACTTTCCCTCCCATTTTTCCTCTGTTTTAATGACCAACTTGAGCTGGCATTCTCTCATTTCACAGAGACATTTCTATTTTCTTTGCCAAAATGAACCACCTTTAAATTGTTCACTTTTTTTTTCCCCTCATCAAGAAAATAATCCTTTTCTGGATGAACAAATAGTGAAGTTTAGTCATCCTTTTGCACTTATATTTAGGAAAAAACATCCCAACTATAAGCTATGTTCTTCTGAGCACTAACACCCAAGTGAAAAAGGAACAGTCCCCTATCATGCTTGATAGCATATCTTATGGGTACACAGGATGAAATCTCATGCAATCCTTGTTGAAAAAGTTATATTTAAAGAAGCAATGAAATAAGCACAGTCAACTGACCAGATTTACAGTTAACTCCTTTTTATCCATACTGCAAATAAAACCACTTCTATCTTCTTTGTCTTATGCCCCGTCCCATTTACCTTCCTTGGAGAATGATACTTTAAAATAATACTAATATTTTAAAATTCCAACCAATACACCAGATATATTCAATATAGTTGTACCTTCAGCTTCCTTAATATGTGTTCTCTAGAGTATATTATCGGCTTTGAAAGAATTAATAGCTAAAGAGGCTTCTAAACTTTACTAGTCATAAATCTGTTCAACTTTTCTTACAATATGTTAAGTTTATATTTTTAATATTTTTAGTATGCGTTGTTGTGACATATTGAGAATGGCCATAACTCTAGATATATGGCTTATGACCAGGAATGATAAGACTTTCTTTAGATTAAAAAGCTTTAAAAAGTGTATGATACAGCTACAGTATCATGAAGAAATGTCAGATTTCAGGGGATGATAATTATGTTAACATTGAGTGATCACAAATTCTAAGACAGCAACTAGACAGATGGCTGAAATTAGTCGCAGTGGTTGAATACAAAAGCAAACAAGCGCTCCCCCCNCTTTTCATTTGTAAAATAAAGAATTTCTTCTCCAGAATTTTGATGAAGAAATAATGGTCATTTTCACCCACTATAATACCTCATAACATTATATTATTATTTATTAATATTATTTATAGTAGTATTTTA